>BQNB010099415.1:0-24928 GCA_026074375.1 Tanacetum coccineum
TAACGTACTTGATGAGATTGATGGTGCTAAGGGTGAACAAGTTCCAAACCATGTTGTTAAGAATGGTAACCTTAAATTTCGGGTTTGTGAAGAGGTTGCAAACCCTGGTGTTAATGAACTAGTGGACAAAGGAAGACCACTAAAGAGGAAAATGGTCTATGCTGAATAGATGGGTCATGCATTTACTGAAGATAAATGTCAATGCAAATAATGGGTTGTTTATGTGCTATCTTCTATTACTAATGTTTTGCAACTTAAATTACCCTTGTATGTATGTCTTGTAGTTTTTTGTTCTATGTATTTGTTATGTTTTGGATCATCAAGTTATGCAACTTGTTCCCGTTATTTTGTCTCCAAGGTAACAACCTTAGTCAAACAGAGTAGTGGTCAAACAGTGTAATTTATACATAAAACATCTACGACACCAACAACACATTCTAGTGAAATGATTCATTCAATAATAACCAAAAATTTAAATCATACATTCATCAAAAAATACATTTTAACAGAAAATAACCCATAACCAAAAAAAGATAACCCCCCAAGCCGACCGTGATTACAGAGACTTATAAAAGTGAAACCCCTTCATGGCCTGATGGTGCAACTGTAAAGCTGTCGAACTCATCTCCATCGCCGTTATCATATCATCCTTCTGATGGCGCTTGAGTTCCTGCCTTGTCTTATACGCCATAACATTTGTCGGCAAGCGTTGTTCAAGCTCTCCTATAAACGAGCGCCTTTCATCTATAATGTCAAGCAACTGCCTCGTTAAATTATTGATTTCATTTGCGAGCTGAACCTCCCTCTACGTTTTCAAGTCAAAATAGACAAGAAGTTGATCTTTAAGCAGCTCTGAATTTGCTAAGAGCCTCAGTTGTTCCAAATTCACGAACCTATTGTCAGCGGCCATTGAAAAAGTTTAGTTTTAGGTTAGTGAAAGGTGTTTAGTAAGTTAAGGAATGTATGTGTGTATTTTGGATATAAAGGACCAAATGCGTGGTGTATTTAAATACAAGTGAAGGTACATGGTGATTAATAGACTACAGAAACAAAGAGTCGAGAACGCAATTATTACACTGGGAAGGTATATGTTAAAGGCGGCTAAAATGTTTTTTAAGGACCAAGCGTGCAAGAAACGTGTGGAACATTTATTGTGTATTTTGGCAGAAAATGGAAAACCAATATATCATTGAGGGACCAACGGTGAAAGTTACAATAAATAAAAACGACTGGGTAACACAACGGGTATAAAGTCTCCACGTTTTTTGCTAGACAAAAACACAAACAAAGGCAACATTAGAAAACCGTTTTAAGCATGTCTTCTTCATCTTATGCCTTCGGTCCTACAGAGTGTAAATGTGGGCTTCCTTTGACGACACTCACCTCTTGGACACGTGACAACCCTGCTAGACGATTTGGTGTTTGCCCTAACAAATATGTAAGTCGTTGCATTTTCTAGATCTTTTATTACCTGATCATAAATTATCTTATTTTCAGAAAAAAGGAATCAAGCACTGTAAAAGATGGTATTGGAATGATTCGGGGTTAGAGAATAAATGGTACAGAACTCAATTATATGAGATGCATCTGCTTCTTAATCTCTCACAACGAGAAGAACTAGAAAATGAATTAACAAGCCAAGAAGAACTTGCAGTCCTTCAAGTTGAGTTTGCTGATATGGAAGGTCGAATGCATGAACTCATGGAAGAATTTAAGAAAAGTAAAAAAAATGCTTTCTTTTGGAAGTCAACTACAATAGTATTTGGGGTTGTGGCTTCGTTTATGTTTGTTATGAATTAATTAGTTTGGATTTATTTTGTCTAATCAATTGTATGAATTATCCATGATTAGTTGCTTTTCTTGGTGTCAAACAGTAACAACGTTGGTCAAACAGAGTAGTGGTCAAACACTTTATTGGTCAAAGACATTAGTGGTCAAACAACTTATTGAAGAATTACAGTGTCTTTGCAATTAATCATACATTCATGAAAAAACTTAAAGAAACAAACATTTAACGATATATAAACCAAAAGCCAAAAAGAACAACCCCACAAGGATGACCATCTCCCGTTTAAAGAGTTCTGCAAAAATCAACCTCCTTATGGAGGGACCTGAAGGCGCAATTCCTTCTTCAGGTCAATCACCTCAACGAAAACAGCCTTCTGAATACGCTTGAGGTGCTCCGTCGTCTTACAAGCCACCAAATTTCCCGACAACTGTTCAAGCTTTTCTATTATCGCACGCCTATAATTTACACTTGCAAGCAACTGCCTCTGTCTCGTTAAGTTGGAAAGTTCGTTTACTTGCTGAGCTTCCCTTTGCGCCTGCATGAGTTCCTCCAGATGAACAAATCCAAGAGCAGCAGCAATAGAAAAAGGGGGTTTTAGGAAAGTGAAAGGGTTTAGGAAGTTAAGGTATGTATGTGTGTGTGTTTTGGATTTGAAGGGAGATATGTGAAGTGGATTTATATACAAGTGAATAACGCAATTACTTGAATGGCAAATGTTAAATGCGGCTAAATTGTGACATCACATCATGCACTTATTACACTGACCAAGCGTGCAAGTAACGTGTAGAACATTCCTTCTGAATTTGGTGGGAAATGAAAAGCCAATAGAACGTATTGAGGGACCAATGGTGTAAGTAAAAAAACACTAACAAAACCACTTTAAACTATTATCAACGGGCAACGGTCATAAAGTCAGGATTTCTTTTTTTTTTGTTAAAAAACAAAAACAAACTCAAAATTAGAAAAAAAAATCAAGAAAATCTTCATCTTTTTTAATGGAAGTGAAACAATTGACTTTCACTAAATCTTCTTGAACGGAAGTGAAACAATTGACTTTAATGGTTATACAGATTATTTGATTTTTGCTAAATCATACCAGTTACTCAATGACTTTCACTAAATCATACCCGTAGACTTTATAAGTCAAATAAATTAACACATTCATCCACAATAATATGACAAACAATCGAATATATTCATTCCATCAACCAACACAAAACCATATTCAGCCACATAACTCATTGCCTACTAAGAACATCTAGCAAAAAAGCAACTTTCCTAAACATTCACATTGTACAGTAAACATAAAACCAAAAAACAACCCAGCTGATGATGAGAAATTTTAGCAACTTGCATCGCGTTTCTTTAATCATAGCCAGGATTTCTTCAAGCTCATTACGTGACCTCAACAACCCTGGGATAATATGAACAGACCTTTGATACATTGGTGGATCATACCACCTGAGGAAGTTATGTGTAAATAAACAAACAAAATGATTTGTTACATATTTTTCGATCGGATCATACTTACAAGTGTAGGACAACCATAGAAATGACGACCTGGATTCCGATTAGTCCATGATGTCCTAATTACAGCTTCCAAACTACACGCACAACGAACGATTTTTTAATTTTGTGTCTTATACTTTGCAAACCATCATTTATAACACACATAAACGAGTCAGGGACCAATGGTGTAAGCGCTAAAGGACAAAAAATAGCAACAGTAAAACACCAATTAGAAAAAACAAAAAAAAACAAAAAAAATAGTAAGGGGCCAACGGTGAAATAATGATGAAAATTTGAAATTACTAAATTGCCCATCGTTGAAAAGTCAAACTAACACCCGTTACGTATAACGGGGCTCAAGGGACCAAACAGGTAACAACCGTGACAAAAAAGGACTAACGACATCGACCCCCGTTATCTAGGGATTGAATCCGCAATCGGGCATAACCATAGGGACGAACGGTGTAATTTACCGTAAAAAAATTTATTGATGTTACTCAAATTGTTCCAAATATCTTACATTAACATAAAAAAAAGAAAAAAAATTATAGATATTGTGAGTGTTACTGAAATACATATACTAAATTGGAGGCCCCTCATAAATGGTGGCCCTATGCGATTTCCTCACTTGCACATGCCAATTATCGCCACTAATAAAAATTATTCAAAGTTTTAATAATGTTTCATTGTTATGAAATTATTATGTTCAAGGGCTTTGAACAATTGACTTCTCAAACTTGGTTATTAGTTCGTGATTATTATTTTTGCTTAGAGTTGAATAAATTAATTATACATAAAGTTAACCGAGAGTAATTAAATTCATGTGATGAGTATTTAGTACTAAGGTACAAAATGATGATCTATATATGAACATTTTATACATAGACATTTCACAACAATTGAATAAATTTGAAACTCGGATAGTTTTTGTGGTTGATATAAAGCTTAAGTGACCAAATTAGAACACCCATGAAACTTGATTACAATTATGACATATTCTCCTTTTTAGTGTTTGGTTTTGACATTGTCGTGAGATACCTTTAAGCTGCATATATCTAAACTTGAATTTTTTTATACAAAATAGTGGAGTGAAAAGTACATGAGGTTTATAGTTCTACTTGGATGGTCAAGGTATGGTTTACATGTGTTGAAGGTAGAAGGTCGAGGTTTATGGGTTTTGGTTTACAGGCGTTGATGGTCGAGGTCAAGGTTTATGGGTTTTGGTTCACATGTGTTGACGGTCGATGGTTGTGGTTTAAATGTGTTGCAGGGTCGTGGTTCATGGATGTTAAAGGGTCGTGGTTCAATGTGTTTTGGAGGCTCGCCGTCTATGTGTTTGAGGTTCGTGATTGTAGTGTCTATGGTTCAAGCTGTGGAGATTGTAATTTTGTGATGTTCGTGGTTTAGGTAGTGGACGTCATCGTCCAGGTTCGGGGTGTCATGGTCCAAGGGTTATGGAAGTCGGGTTTTGGGTTGCGGAGGTCGTGATCCAGGTTGCGGTGTTGTTGTTTTGGAGGATGCAGATGGTGGTTTGGTTTGTGGTGTTGAGGTTATGGAGGTCGTAGTTTGGGTTGTGATGTCGAGGTTGTGCTATCGTGGTTTAGGTTGTGGCGTCCTGATTTTGTTAGTGGCCTTGGTTTAGATATATGATAATTGGAATGTGAGGTTCATGTTCAGTTTTGAAAATGTCGTATTACCAATATTAACTACTTATAATGCTTAAAGGCATTTTTGAGCATTAAATACACTAAGACACTTGAAACTTGAAGTATAACCAATTTTAACACAACCAATTATAACATAACTGAATACTTTTTAAGTAATAGCAATACAAGTTAGAAAGCTATGTTTACAACTATTAAATGTATAAATACACCCTCTTACTCAAAACACATATAATTAGACTATGTTTGGGAATGAGGCTTATAGGGTTTGAAATTTTAAAATAAACTTACTTATAAAATAAGTCTCGTTTGTCACACAGGCTTATGAAACCTTTTATACACCATAAGCCTCCATTAGCCTAAGCACGTAAATTAGGGCTTATAACTAGTCAAATTACGTAAATACCCTTCAAAATATAATGGATTATCACGCAAAAGTTGAAAATATACGTGAATCTAATTTGATGAATTTATATGTGATTTTACATTAATAAGCCTCAACTTCAACTAATTCGCCAAACAACATTACAAAAGTATAAGCTTCAACTTTCGCTCAAGCAAATGGGCTTTTCTACCTAGAAATCGCACCATGAGGGTCATTTTACCTACTCTTTAAAAGTATTTTACAACACAACCTTCTATACCTCGTAATTAAAAGCACGGAAAGTAAATACTAGCCCCTTACATAAGTGTTTGGGATTCTCTCTTTTACTCGGGTGTATAATGAATTATAACAAAAAGGGTAAATGGAAAATCATAACTCATTACCTGTCATAGCATATAAATTACCATAGGCTTGGTAAAGGATCAAACCTCCACCGCTAGGCGCAAGCATTAATCATTACTATCTAGGTCTTTTTAAAGGGTAGTAGGTTGTAGGTGTAAGATAACATATAATGGAAACGGAAACGGATGGGATACATTTGGGTAGCTTTGGATGAATTTAAAGTGGAAAGGTTAGCTAATTATTTACGCAATACACATTGGAGGTTTGGTTGCTAACCAAGACATAGATGAAGATATACAAACCTACACAAACTCTACAACAATCTCTTTTCTTTATTCTTTTCTATTTCTCTTTTAATGAATAACATAATACATCACAACATGGGGTTTATAACACGCACTTCTTCACTTGAGCTTTTACATGCTCAATATTTATAATCTAACTAATGACCCAATTTGAGGTGGATCAAAATAACATGGAGATCATCTAACAAACATATGGGGGTATTGACTTAACTTTTCTTCCCCATTCTTTCAAGAAATAAATACTACCACGCATCCTAATCGTCCCAAAACAGTATTTACAAGGATAAGGACTTAGCAACCGTGTACTCAATAATTAACATGGGTTAACACAATAATGTACTAAAAGCGAGTACATATAAGGTAGGGTAAGGCGATTTGGGTGTAACGATTGATGTAAGGGTGAACAATGTTTTTCATTAATAGTTCGGCTTAATCAGAAAATTACGAGAACCGTGAAAAAAAGGATAGGCTCGGAGTGAACAGGTAACCCTGCACTAAAGAGATCCATTGGCAAGGGTGTGGGATAGTTATATGATCGGTGTGACCATCATAACAATTACAGGTTTAAAACATGGGTTAATCCTAATGCATCTTATCAAGCAAATCCTAACACTTACTATGCGGTCTCGGGATGCATCACAAAAACAAGTTCTAGAATTTAATATACTACCGGTACACTCTCATAATCCTAAAGTAACCAATACCAATGTTCCAGAAAAGGCGACAAAACCACGCATACACATCCGTAACGACGGAATAGACACACATGATTGCTCACTCCTTAACTCGAACAAGCTAAAGGTATAACATCTAAGGGCGAACCTCACATTTTGGGGGTGGAATTTGAGGGTTTTTGTGCTAGTAATATAAATTCCTATCCATGAGACGCTCTTAATACTTGGTTTTCGTCGGTATGTGTCATAAAAAAATTTAAATTTGGGTCAAAATTACCTCTTATGCTATGTTTTGATATATTACCTATTATTTTAAGGACAAATCAAATGAAAAATGAAAGAATAGTTTCTAAGGCTTATTTTCCCCCTATACTTAAGTTAAACATTGTCCCTAATGTTCTATAAAAGTACCCGTAAAAACAAATAAAAGGAAAAGAAAACAAGGAAAAGAAACTAGTACTCCCCTGGTTTGGTCAATAATGGAGAAGAAACATGTGATAACTGGTTAAATCGTCATCAAAAAATCATCCAATGAAACTTCCTAAGAGTTTCCAAGCTTCTTCTCATCAAATATAACCTGTAATCAAAGACAAAGACAACTATACCAAGCATAAAATGTGTGATATACAAATATACAATATGAATTTAGGGTTTGACTCGATTAAGCAGTAAAGATAGGATGAGAAAATTGTCAAACTTATCGGTTTTGCAGGTTTATAACAGAAGATTTCATATTTTAAATGTTATGCAAGTTTTATTTTCAAAAATAATTAAAAACTTTAAGTTTTCTGGACCTGGGAGTTTGACGCCGTCAGGAAAATCCTGACCCCGTCACAGGTGTCGTGGTGACGGCATCGCGTGTAAATCGTGATGCCGTCTCCACGTTTTGAGAAAACGAAAATTTTGTTTTTGATGAAAAAATTTCTGCACTTGATTCCATAAGTTAATTCCTGTATAAATAGCTGCATAAATCCTAAGATTTGACAATTTACTCAAATGACTCGAAACTGATGCGAATTAATCTAAACAATTCATTTAACATGTTTGAATTTGGCTCAAAAGCCAGATAAATTCCCCTACACTTATTGTTTGCAAAATACCTTTGATTGAAATTAAGACGAGGTTAAAAACAATACAAAGCATGATTACAAGATAGAATTCGAACATGATAAAACAAATAGTAAAGAATTAAAACACATAAGATACTCCTAATATGCAATAAAAGTAAATATTGGGTTGCCTCCCAAAAAGCGCTTTTCTTTATTTACGAGTCTTGTAGCTAGACTCGAAGTCACACGTTCTTACGTGACTTCTCCTTCATCTTCCATTCCTCCCTTGGTTGTAATAAGAGTGGGATGCTTGCCTTTAAAATTTTTGCTCCTCCATTGGTTGAACTCCATCTCCCTTTCCAAGTGAAGCTTTATCTTTTCTTCCAGTGACGGAGCTACGTTGATCCTTGGGTTGGCCAAGGCCCACCCTCAAGTCCTAAAAGTTACTGTCTATTTATACTAGTAATTTTGGATTGGTGTATTGATTGATAAAATGGCCCACCCATAATTTTAATATCTAGTTAATGCCTATATCTAAATTGAGTGACTTTTGATTGTCGCACACATTCATTACATACTTACATTAATTCACTTGAAAGTGCTAATTTACAAATTTCTTACATCCTTAATTTTGTTTTTCACATGTATGCATTATCACTTGTTAAATTCTTTAGATTAATTTGAGCATATATTTCTTTACATTTTAGTTCAAATTTTAGATCAATATTTTATTACAAAAAAGATTCTACTTCTATTGTGCAAAGCCATGTTGTGTAGTATCCATGCATTTAAAATTGATAACTAAAATTGTACACGATCATTTAATTATGACGACATTCTATGATATTCGGCCCACCCGTACATAAAATCCTAGCTTCGTCACTGTTTTCTTCCCATTCCAAGACTAGCCTATTTACAGTCATAGTGGGGTCTATGGGCTCTATGTCGTTTTTGACTCCTTTCTCGGGCATACTAGGGGAATTAGGTACCCTATGGAAACTTATCTTACTCTTTCCAGATCTTAGAGTTATGGTGCCTTTATCGAACTTAATTGCGGCCTTGGCCGTTGTCATGAATGGTGTTCCTAAGATGAAAGGCCTCTTTTCGTTTTCTTTGATATCCAAAATCATAAAATCTACAATATATACATGTTCAACGACCTCAACTAATACGTCCTCAACAATTCCTAAAGGGTAAATGTACGAGTGGCTAGCTAGTGAGGGTCTAATATTTATCTCAGCACGCATCTCGTTGGTAAGTTTCATGTAAGTGGAGTAGGGCATGACGTTCACATCGGACCCTTGATCGACAAGGGCGTTCACGTGCTTAAGGCCCCCTATGCTGCAAGGTATTTTGAAATTCCCTTCGACGTCCTTCTTTGTTATTTTCTTTTTGAGGACGCTTCATAAACAGGCCCCCAGGAACACTTAATAGTCTTTCTTTAACTTCGCAACTTCGGCCCTCGACAAAAGAGTCATTGAACCTATTAATTTAACGACTAGTCACCTCGATTAATTTTTCATTAACCTATGTTTCAGATAATAATTCTTACAGCCGAGAACTGAGTATTCTTACACTTCTTTCCTTACAGCTTTTTTACGGTTTATTTTTTAATTTCATTAACTCCTTTGTCCTTCCATCCGGTATTTCTGTTTCATTACTCATTTGTACTCCTTTGTAATTAGCAAATTATGATTATCATCGGAACAAATATCAAATGAAATTCAACCATATGGAAAGTGCTTTCGCTAGTGCTCATAGCCAAATATATAAACCACGGGTACTCGAAAGATGTAAACCAAAAAGCCACCGCGAGGCAATGATAAACTAATAAACATTAAATCCATCAAAATAAACTGAAATAGTAGTACCAATTCTTTCAGGAAAACTTATTTGCATGATTACCAGCGGCATCGTTGTGAATCTTTCTTTTTAATAATAAAACTTGATCCAATAAATGCACTTGAATATATAGGTAATCAAAATCCTAACAAATTACCATATCACCGGTCGGAATTACCTTTCTTTAGAAGCAGCTGCCAAAACCAACAAACAATACCACCGACCGAAACTACCTGAAACCACCTAAACCATCGAGAGATGGTGGCGGATTCGGCAGATCAAGGCGGTGATGAGAATATGGCGGCGACAATGTGGTTCTTATGTATTTTAGGGTTTAAAGAGAGAAATAAGGTGTTTATGTACTGTCATATGTCTAGGTTATACATATAGAATTTGCATTATGAAATAATTTGTATATTAAATTTAAAAGTCAACATTACTACGTATAGAATTTGCAAATAGTGAGATCGCATATGCATATGTAATGGGCAATATTTCCATAGTAATGGCTTAAATAGTTTTCGTAGTAAATTTAAGGGATTAAATACCTTCCATATTTATTTTCAATTTTCACTTTCAGTTTTCACTTTTAAGAAATGGGCTTTTTCCTTTATATATTACTAGACGAATACCCGTGCACGCACGGAAAATCCCTAGCGGCCGATAATTAAGAATATGCAATATTGTGGTACATTTTTCGTGAAACGTTCAAACATAATACATGAAGATATCAAAATGTTGTGACATGCGATAATTCACTTTAAAAAATAATTTTTGTCATGTATCAAAGAACATATAACAACCTGTTATAACATCATGCTCATGAAGACCAATGAATTTTTAACCTTCATTGCATTTAAAGCAAAATGAAAGTTAGATTGACCATATGGTATTTCATCAAGTGGATCCCTAAAAGACTTTAATATATGTCGAAAATATTACTCCTAAATATAATGATTCACAATTGAGAAAAATCAGTGAATAAGATCTATTTAGATACGCTTGTTATTCATACTATTATGATTAACGATAGAAAGAACATGTAATGAAAGTTTCATAATTGAGTTTTTAATGTACTTAACCACATTCTTGTCATACAAAAATTACAAATTCTAAGAAAATTGCATTGAACCGTCGCATCAATAGCACGTCCTTTTCTTTTCAACAAATTTCAAATCAAGTATAATTAAGATTAAGCGTTGCCATTTTATTACATTTAAATTCTCAACAATTCTAAATTTTAACAAATTGAGGTGAAAATCGTTTATATATGTATAAGAAAAATAAATGTCATAAATAAAGATAATGGCAACATATGTGTAAAGTTTGAAAAACTATTTATTGAAAATGAGTTTTGATTAGCAGGCTAAACGTAATGGGACGACCTTTTGTGATCGGTCGTCCCATGTGGCAATAAAAGAGACCTGGTCACCCCACTACGCTGACCGAAGCAAGACCTGGTCAACCCCAACCTTTGCAAAGTTAGGGTCTTCTACACGACCTTACAATTGGAGAAGGGGAAGGGGTGGATGGGGAAGTCGTATTAAAAAAAATAACTCTTTCTTTTTATATTTTTTATTTTAAAAAAAATAAACAATCCCCCATTCACTATAAAATCTCACTTTTTATACCATTTTTAATCACAAAACACATACATTTTATACACTTTCATTATGGCTTGTTCGATACCACATAGCGACGATGAAATCCAAGCTTTGGTTCAAAAACAAATTGACGAAGATATGGTTATCAGAAAGCGATTCTGATTTAGCCTTGCAATTAGATAATGCATGCACAACTAAAGAAGATCTTAGAAAAGCATACGAGAAATGTAATCACATTCCACAAGAGAGCGAGCTTTGATCAGTATTTTCTAAAAAGAAGATCTGATACAGATTACGAGCTAATCTTTCCTATGTACAGAAAGGCGCAAAACAAGAAAACAAATAATTTGCTAAGTTAGCTTGGATACATGAAAAATACAACTACCGCTCAGAAACCCATATAGGTGGTTCGTCATCACAGACACATAAGATTGGTGATGTATACCTTACTGCGAAAGAGTTACATCAACTACATCTAGATGAAGAAGCCAACAGAGAACCCCAAGTCAAGAACAAATAATGGATGCACAGGCCCACGAGGAGAAGATTATCAAAAACAAGCTGATGAGGAAGAAAACTTTAAGGAATTTGAGTGAGTGATGATAATTGATTCAAATTCCTAGACATCAAAAAAACTAAACTACATAAACAATTTATTAGTGTATTTAATTTTAATTTAATGATTAAAATAATATAGTAATTTTAAATTCTGTATATTATATTTTCAAATTTTGAATTCTAACGGCTAGTTTTTCGTTATAAATACCCCCCATCACCATATTATATCACACAAACTTCTATCCAAACTATCAGATTGAATTCCAATTTCACTAACAGACAATAGATCCATGGGAACACAGTCATAGATATAGATGATTCTGATCTCCATATAAGCAACATGTTCTCGTTCGTCTAGTAGCGCACATGTTGGAACCATCTCCATAACACTCCCAAATCCAGTTACCACAAACCCGATCCTTCGAAGTGGTTGTTCAGCTCTCTAATAGCATATGTGCTTGAAACCAGTCTTCCTCAACCCCAAACCCAGTTAGATAGTACCCGTCCTGCTGGGACTTGTTCAGGGAGTCCAAGCAGCTTAAAGAAAAATGTATTTATTCTAGATCACGGTATGGGGGCTTTTATGTCGACACAAGAATTATATGCAGAAAGTTGTTGAGGATTTGGGTGAGGATGCAATTTTAACAGTGGGGCAATGGGTAGCGCCACTAACTAATGTGACAGCTTTTGGAGCACTAGAACTGGTGTTTGGGAGACATCGACAACTTTCTAAAAAAGGGAAAACTTAACCAAGTTTGTATGCAATCAGTGAGTCCTTGTTCTCCGAATGCTCTTGGAATTTAAATTTGACTCTGAAGAATCAAATCGGTACAGTACCTGGAACAAAACACTAACAAAGCCTGATGTGAGTAGTTTATGAAAAGGATATTACAGTAGGAGTTGAGCTAATGATACTCTGTCAATGTCTCAGTTTTTACTCCAAAACCAGCAAAGCATTACTAAACAATACAAAAGAAATGTGCAGAGGTTTTCCGTAAGGATAATACGGTTTATTAGCTAAACATTCTTGTTATTTCAATTCCGTAATTGTAACTATTCAATTTCGTAATGTAATTTTAAATTCCATAATGTAATTTTCAAATTTGAAATCAAACAACTACTATTCCAATGGATACTATTCGAACTATATGTTTTAAAACGTATATGTGTTGTATTTTTAAATTTCGTCAAGTTCATATTTTTTATTTCCGTAATTTTTTTCCGTCTTTTCTTCCGTGTATTTTTATTTTTGTATTTTAATTTGTAAAATGTTTAATTATTAATGTAATGTTTAAAAAAAATTGTTCGATGTCCTCTGCGGTCACCACTACATGTGTTTAGTCACTGTGTGGTCTAAAAGAGAAAAAGCTGAGTTGGCGCTGACGTGACGGTGTCCTCTATAACAACCCACAATTTTCATAAATGTAAATATCCATCTATTAAGTTAGATGATGTACAATCTATCAGTTATATATGAACTCACCTTTTTCAGGGAAATTTTTCGCTTTATTACATTACATTACTTTGCCAATATCTCAATATGCAATATAACCTGCATAACTCAAGTTAACAGACTCAGACAACCTACATATGGCAATCCTATCTTCATATATGTCAAGCAAACATCATAACATATCAAGTCAATATCACAATATCATTATTACAAAGTACATTACTCATATGAGGTACCATTTGCAACATCATATCAAAATGGGCTTTAAACCATTATCGGATGCCCTAAACCCTAACCTTATGGAAGGTAAACGCATAAAGTGAATTACAAAGCACCCAAAGCATGTGTAACAAGTAATATAACATCTCATTTTAAATATAAAATCCTCTTCAAATCAAAGTACAAATCCTTAAAAGCTCAATGTATAAGTCATTAAGCTCAATCCATAAAATAGCCGTTTTACCTCCATTTTTATTCTCATCTCTTCACTATCACTTGTAAGCAAGCTACTATACCCATTTTACAAGATGTAAACCCTAAATATTCTATTCATAAGCTTTCATACATCTTTTTGCATTCAAAACCCTAATTCAAAACCCTAAACCCTAAAACCAAGCTAGTTTCTAAACCATGACCTGTTTCTTGGCTTTTATCCATTGTAAACCCAAACCAATACTCCATAAGTTGTAATAAATTATTACAATCATATCAGTATCTCTAATTTAATCAGTGTTTTCAACCATACTTCATCATTTTACCTCACTTGTACGTAAAATATATCCTAGAAACCCTAAATGTATCCTAATTAGTTCATGAACCCGTTACCTTTTACCATCTCATTCTCAAGTAAGCAACCAAGAGTCATTGTAAACCCATAAAATGAGTTTACAAACCTTTATCCATCATTATCAATCCTTTCCTTAACAATGTACGAGAATCACAAAGCTAGAAAACCCTAAAAGCCTTATATGGACCCTAATTCCAAGCTACGGCTTATTCTTTCAATTTCAACCCATTTTAACTAAAACTAACAATCAAACTTCATTGATAATACTTTATTTAAGCTCTAGGATCTGTATTCCATCATTCCTAAATAAAAGTATGCAAAATATAAACCAAGAAAGTCAAGAAAACCCTAAATGAGCCCTAGGTGAACCCGTACTCCCATTTCTTCAATTCTAATCCGTTTTAACCCAAATCAATTCTTAATCTTTGCTAATTACCTTAATCCCAGACCTTGAAAACCTATTTCATCTATCCATGATCATTATATACACAATGTACCTAAGAAAAACTCTTGAAAACCATGACGAGTTCAATTCTGACTTGCACCCTTTCTAACTTCATTTTGACCCACTTAAACTCTCACCAAGTGCAAATGACCACCCAGATACCTTCTAGACCCTTTATATCAGCTTACCCAGCAGCTTTGACCACTCCATGGTCAAGAATGAAGGCACCATGTGCTTGTTTTTGCTCCATTCAGCCGCGGCAGCAAGAAGAGAAAGCCACCTCATTCAAGCTACTACTAGACCTCCCACCATTGCATTTCTAGCTTCAACACCTTCAATCCTAGCTTGTACATGTGTCTAGACCAGAGATAGAGCTTTGCTTACTCCTCTTGAACTCGCACAAGTATAAATAGAAACCATCCTTGTTCATTTGAAACTCGCACCCACCATCTTCTTACTATAACCCTTCATAGAAGCAATACTTTGCTCTAATAGATCCTAAGTGATCTTAAGAAGTCTCAAGTACAGAAAGGAAGCAAAAGAAACCAAGAAACGAAGCCCCGGAGTCGTTACTCTAGCCGTACGAAGCCGAAAGTCCCGATTCTGACCCGTTTCCAAGCTATAAGCTCAAACCAGGTTCTCTAAGCTTATAATCTGCTCATGTAACGTTATAATGTTCATATGATCTTGATAAAATCATAATATAAAGCTTTGAACTCAAAAACCTAAGTGTTATGCCTTTTTGATCCAAAACCGTACACCTGAAACCCTAATTTCATGTTTTTACTTAAACTATGGGCTAAACTTATAAACTTTTGTTATAATCAATCCTAATAAGCTATTATAATGTTAAAATAAGTACTTTGATAAGTTATAAGAGAATTTGACCTTAAAACCCGCGCGTTTTCATTTTGAAACCCTAATTTGACCCGTTTTACCTTTTAGCTTAACGAATCGTTAAATTAAACTTATGTTATGTTAAAACTTCATATTTTAGTTTATTATAACTTATAAATGACTATTGAAATGTTAAATTAAGCTTGCATGGCAATTTGGACATGTTTTGTAATTATAATCCATGCAAGGGGTATATATCGTAATTTTCAGAAACTTATAACTAAAAGGACTAAAAGTGTCATTTTATCAAAGTTATAACTATAGGGGTCTATTATGTCACTTTTTAAAGTACAAGGTTTACTTAGTATATCAATAAAAGTTGAAGGACCAAAGTCGTAAAAATGCAAACCTCAGGGGTCTATTTGCAATTTTCCAAACCCCAGGGTCTAAAATGTAACATTTTGAAAAAGTGTAAAATCATATTCAAAACATTACCAGACATAACTTTAATTAACGCTCCTCGTGCTTAACATCTCTAGATATTGAATAAAATGCTTAAAACTGCTTATGTTCTAATCCTTATATCATTCATCATCGATGTGCTTTCAAAAATCATGTCCCGGATCCATATCATACCACAATACTAGGGAGCTTCATATTAAGAAGTTTCATCTTGGTATTACGTTCTGTCTGAGTTGTTGGGTTTACGATTTAAAGTGCCCTAGCTCCACAAACGTTTACTGAATGACTTCTAAACTATGATGGCCCGAACGGTGTTATGATAATTTTTATATCAAAACCAACATCGATATCCAAAAACTTATATATACAATCAAACTAAGACTTGCCATATATTAACCCAGGTTGTCTGTGATTGCCGTGTTGAAGCCGTTACTTTCATTCCCTATACATTAGCTATCAATTTCCCTATAACTGTTCAGGTGAGTTCATAGCCTCGCATTTCAATCTTTTTATAAACCCGCGAGGGGGATACATGCTATAAACATGAATGCAATTATTTCTACATGCTATTTCAATTTACTATTGCCTAAGTAACTGCTTTGCCTTTAAGTCCCCATAATCATGAACCGTTAATTACTCTCCGTAGTAAGCGCGAATGATGTGAATAGATCTATTTGGGCTGGACTCCCCGTTGGTGTACCCAGTTACGTGTAACCAATTGCACATCATTAGAAATCACGCGGGTATTTTGGCAAAGGTGCCCGCAGGGGCAATATTATCATTATAACCTAAGGCATCGGATTCATGAGCTAATGGCAATAATAAATTATGTTTTCAATACCGGGTATATATCAACGTAACCCGAATATCGCATTTGCATTCAAATTATATTACTTAAACCTATGGATTTCACTCAACCTTTGTGTTGACTTTTTAGCATGTTTTATCTCAGGTAACTAATGGCACGGAGTGGCGAGGACATGACGATGGAAAAACCGTTATCATTCAAACTTTATTGTATAGATTTTGGACCCTCGATTGTAAAAAACTCTGAATAAATAATAATTATAACTTTTTTTCAAAAACGACTCTTTTTGATTCGTTTTCTATGATTATGACTATTGTACCTTGAAGTAATACCCTAGATTAGCTTCCGCTGCTATATGTAAAAATGGGGGTGTTACACGTTTGAATAGGATTAAGAAGATTTTTGGATTTGGAAACTAATTCTACAATTAAAATTTAAAAACGAGTAAAGAAAACCTAAAAACAAAAGCTAAAAAGGGATTAAACTTAAAAACGAGGACGAAAACGTAAAAACGCAACTTAAAAAAAACTAAATTATCAAAATTAAAACCTAAAAATGATTTTTTTATTAGATATTTTCTCTCACATCCTAAATGACTTAAATTAAAAAGAAAAGTTAAGAAAATCCTAAAACGAAAACTTCTAAAGTGAAAAACACGAAGATAACACATCCTGATACTCTCTTACGGGGTTCGAAACCCTTCTTAAAACTCAAATTTTGCAAAAATGAACCCTACGCAAACAATCTAACCACAACAACTTATCTCATATGCGATCAAGCGATTGCGAGAAAACCAACGTTATCTCTCTTACAACAAGCGCGCAACTTCATTCATCCTTACTCTAACGACATACTATGACGCTCACTTCATATCATTCTCATTTAGATGTCTCTCTTGATATCAAATAATGACTAAAGACCATGTGTATTAAAGAAAATAAATGATTAAAAATAGTAAACTAATTGGGAAAAATCTAAAAAAAAATTGCTGCGCGCGCGCTGTAGCTAAAAGAAAGTTGTTCAAACTGACATAATTATCTAAAAAGTGAGATATAACCGAGATCTGATCGACTTAAAAATACATCAGGTACTGAGATCACTCGATACACCGCGCCAAACGCGCGCATTGCTATTAGACTAAAACCGACACAAACAAAGAAATTGCCCACTAAAGCGCCACATCATCACATGCAAGAACTGGTAGTTCATGCTTGCTTGACAAGAAGCTATTCGATAGCATGATTGTCTAAGGGAGTTGACTTGCTCTGATTAGCGTTGCATCAGCACAGTCTTGCACACTCGACAATGATGGTCCACACATTCGAACCTTGGCCTCTCCTTTTTGAAAAAATAATTTTTTTCCTTTTTTTTAATCTTATAAAACTTGCAAAAATAAGCAGCTTTAAAACAGATTACTTTTTATGAAAATAAAAAATAAGCAATAAAAATGACAGACACACTTCATCTCACTCAGGTATAGAACAGCGAGGACACCTAGAAAACTGCTGTCCACAGACTGTTGGACAATTAGCACATGTGATCACACAAGATAAGACATTACGGAGGACGTCACATAGTAGCGCTAGCGAGCTACTGACTCGACTAACTGACATAATAAGCAGTCCCACAAACGACAAAGCAAATAAAAACAAACTAATAAGCAAAAATTAAGGAATACTAATATATCATAAAAGCACCGCTAGAACAGCAATCAGAACCTCTCTCCAGGTGTGTGCATATCTACAAGGGACGCTCCTATCGTCACTCCTAAGCCGACAAAATGAGAGAAAACTAGTGGGCTTAAGCCGCTACTCTCACTCTATGAAAAGGCGCGCAGCAGGATCTACATAGTTCCAAATTATGATTATATTCAAAGTTCACGATCTATCTATTCGAAATTGAGCTATCACAGCAGCGAGATACTCTAGACATATCTGAGATTCACATTACAAATAAGCAAGAAAAAGACTTGGTGAAAACATGCTAGATTCTCAATAGAACTATCATACTCTATTTGCGCGACACACTTCTACTTCTAATCATCTACTAGGATACATTAACTAAATATCGAGTACCCCGCGACTATCAATCAAGACCGATGAAATCTTACAGTCTAAAGCTTAATAATCGATGACACAACTCCAAATAGCGTTAGAGCAATACCGTCTGATAGAACTGGGCACACAATAATCGACTCACGCGCTACAAAAAATTAAAAGACCCAAATACAAGTTTAACTATTTGATAATTAGATTTAAAAAGTGGCTTTTGAAACTAAAAATGGACTTAAAAAGAGTTGACAGATTTTGACACAACAAGGGTACACTAAATGAAAACTTTAATACTGCAATAGGACATAAAAATGACACAAAATCAAAGCTCAAAAGCTGGTTTTAAAAGCTTTTACCCAATAAGCACTTCAAACCTATTTTGGTCTAACAGATTTAAAGACAACATAAAAAAACTTAAAACAACTTTAAGACTTAAAATCTTGGAAAAATTCTCTTAAAAACAGCTTAATAACAGTGGCCAAAAAAAACCAAGTGACCCAAAGCTTTTAAGCAAAACCATTTTTAACCCTTTTTTGCTTTATGCCAAACACCACTTTAGCATTTTAAAAGTCAATGATTTAAAGTTGTTTTAAACAGATTAAAGCAACAAGACTTTAAATCAGATTAAGAACATGCAATGTAAAGCATAAATAAGCAAAATTCAAATGAAAACAAGCACTCAAATAAGCTAATAAGCACTAAGCAAAAAAAAGGCAAGTAAAGGCAGTTTTGCATAAAAACTTAAACAAAGCACATAATAAGCAATTAACAAACATAAACAAGCTTAAAGAACATAAATAAGCAATAAAAGACAGAAATAAACAACAAATAAGCACTGCTATAGTAATAAGCTAAAATGTAAAAAAGAAAACTTACAAAGGGTCCTTAGCTTTTTGGCAAGAAATAAGCTTTCTAAAAGCTTAAAAACCTTCCCTATGTGCTTACCATAAGCTCTAAACCAAAGTCATCCCTTATGAACCTTGCTCCTTTTGATTTTTGACAGTTTCTTGATTTTTTTGGATTTTTGATTTTTTTAACAGAAAACTTAAACAAGCTTTTTATAGGCTTTTAATCACTTAAAAACTTATAAAAAAGCTTAATGAACAGTTTTTAAAGACAAGTAAAAGTAAATAGCAAGTATTTAAAGGAAAACTTAAAAATGACAATAAGTAAAATGCAAGTATTTAAATGACAATGTAATTAAAAAGACAATATATTGAAATGGTACAAACTTTGGTTTACAAGTTTTTGACTCTTAACACAAAAAATGTCACCCTTACAAATGAGCCTAATAATTTCCTAATTATACTAGGTCTTCATGCTTCACTTGTGTTTCTTCATAGAGAGTAAATCAACCGTTGTGTTTGTTGTGTGAGAGGGAGCTTCAACGTAATCTTGGCCATTGGTTTTGCTTGGTCCCAAAGTCATATGATCACAGCCTTCAATTTTCATATCCAATGGGGTGAGGGGGGATTGCCATGGTGTCTTTGTATGTTTATGGGGTGGGGTTATGACTGAGAATGAAGTTTTTGTTTTGGAGTGAACAATGTTTTGAAGAGTTAGCAAAAGAGGTCCCTGAATGTGTATGTGTTGATTGCAAGAAATGTCCTTGTAGTGTATTAAAGTTTTATGGATTTGGCAGAATCAGTCCCTAATTGTTATACGAGTTATTACGTGCATGGTCCTTGTGATGTAAACACTTAATGAATTGATAAGGGGCTCGTTAAGTGATTTGGATTTGGGCCAGTTATGCATTTGGGCCTATTTTTATGTATAGAGGGAATGGGCCAATTTCAAATTTAAAGGCTTATAAGTCTTGAATTATAAAAGCTTAATGGGCTGTCCCGGCCCATTAGATGGGTGCGGGTTGGCCCATTAAGTTTTTCTTCGGTTTTGGCTCCATCTTTGACTTTGACTTTCATCGGGGTTGACTTGGACTTTGACTTTGTTGACTTTTTGGTTGACATTTTAGCTTTGACTTCGGTTTAACTTTGTCTTTATCACGCTCTTCCATTCCGTGCTCGGTTTTGTCATTTTTGGCTTCGTTTTTCGTCCTTTTCTCAGATATCCATTTTCTGCACAATATAAGTAAAACATACAAATACAATGTATTTTTTGTACGTGTTTGGTCATTTAAGTCCGGTTTTAATGGAAAAGGGTATGTGTAATTAAGCACATACCAAAATCCCTCATACTAAACTATTGCGTGTCCTTACGCAATGCTACAAGTTAGCACTTAGAAAACTAAGAATCTCGATCCCCCTCGACTAATAACCTCGAAAAGTAGCTAAGTGTTCGTTAAGGGGAAATAAAGAATCAATAGCTTTGAAAAGCCCCGTTTTGACCATTTTTTAAATGTACACTTATTCCTACACATATTTTTGTATTTTTCTTTTTCTCATTCTTAGTAACTAACATATTTGACTTTCATTATTTTATAACTTTTAGGGATCATAGAACAAGATGCATTTCGATCCGAGAATGCCCCAAAAAGGATAAATTCATCGTCCCAAAATAAGAGAAATCTTATTTTTCATGGTGTTGATTTTCCAAAAATAAATAAACATCTCAATAATTCATTAGAAAATGATTTTTTAAGGCATTTGACCACTCAAACAATGACTATAGCTCTTTAAATAGAAAACGGGTCATTGTTTGAGGGGGAGAAAATGTTAAATTTCTGCTTCAAAAAGTCATCAAGGATTAAGTATAAAAGGTTTTAAACAATAACGGGTTAACAATTAAAGGGGAGTTAATTAAGTTTAGCTTATTTGTGCCTTAAATGGTATGTGTTTATGTCTTTAGGGAATGAATAGCAATAATAAGTAGCTAAGCATTATAGTGTAAACTCTAGGAACTTATTGTGCCATTTGTGAAACTATTGTATGCATTAGGAAACTTATTTAGGAAATTAGAAAGCACATAAGACTCTAGGGGGCATTTGTGCCAAAACATGAAAGTTTTAACACAAACACCCCTTTCCCTCTCTCTCGTCACAGTAACACTCACACAAACACACTTAATTGTTTTCCCTCTCATTTTAAAATTGTCATTATCAAGATCTCAAGATTCAGATCATATCAAGCTTTGAGGTAAACTATGAACATGTTTCCCACACTATAATCATCATATCCTCCAAAGGAATTAGGTTATTACTTAATATTTTGCTCGAAATCCTTAGATTTTGGCCTAGGGTTAGTGAAAATCAAAAAGTGACCATATCCCAAATTAAGTAAGGGGTTTTGATGCTAAAGGGGTGTAGTTATCTCGGCTATAGCAGATTTTAACGGGGTTAACACATGGTCTTGTTTTGCTTGATTCTTGTATGCATAACATTGGGAAAATGGGTAGGTCATAAAAAGTGTGATGGGTTTGTGCTTTATAAGTGTTATTATGCTTATTTGAATGCATTTGTATGAGAAAATCCAAGTCTTATATGTAGAATTTGTGTTCTTGATTCAAACGAGTGACTCCTTACTCGTTCTTTCCTTATAATGAAAATTTGTGGCTCATTCTTGTTATATATGATAGAATAGACATATATATGCGTGATTCATGTGGTTGTGTTGTATAAGTGCCTAAAAATAAAGTTTTTGTAAAAATCAAAATCTATAGACGCTGTTTATACATAGACGGCGATTTATACAAACTTCATTGACGGTGATTTATACATCCACTTCATAGATGGCGATTTACACGTCCACACAATAGACGGCGATTTATACGCAGAAAATAGACGGCGATTTATACGCAGAAAATTAGATGGCGACTTATACGCAGAAAAATAGACAGTGATTTATACATATGATATTAGACGGCGATTTATACACTAAAATTAGACGGCGATTTATACATAAAGGTTAGATGGCGATTTATACATGGTCTAGGCAGCGATTTATACATGGTTTATGAAATTTATTTTTCCTAAATGTTTTAACTTGATAACTCATCTTAGGTTAAATCTTACTTGTATCTCATGTGTGCTACTCAATTGACTATGTTTGACTTATAGTTAGCTTGTTGACCTTTAAGTTGACCTTTTGACTAGTGTCTTTCTTCCTGTACTTTGATTGAATGCCTAATAATATGTGGTTAAGTCTGCCTAGTTAATGTCTATAAATTGCCTTGCATATGAACTCTATTGGAACATTCTTAATAGAAACATGAATCTTATTGCAACTCAACAAGTTTCTCTCGACAATGCTTTGGTCCCATATGAGAAGAGACTAAAGATTGAAAGATGCAATGCTAGAATTTCATTCAGCAAGCCACAAAAGGAAGAAACATATCAAGTCACCTTGGAAGCTCTCAAGCTATCTCCTTGCTATCTCGCATTTGTGATCACTGTTGAAGTCCCTCAAATCTATATGCATCAATTTTGGAACACCATCACAAAGATAAAAGATACAGATGCATACAGCTTCAAGTTGGACAAGAATAAATGTCGAGTTGATACTGAAGTCTTTCGTGACATTCTTCATATATGTCCTAGAATTCTCAACCAAGACTTTATTTCACCACCTTCAGAAGAAGATTTGGTTACATTTATTCAGGAACTTGGCTATTCTGGCAGATGTAATATGTTATCTATAATTCACACTGATCAAATGCACCAGCCCTAGAGAACATTTGTTGCTATCATCAATAGGTGCATCTCTAGGAAAACAACAGGACTTGATAGACTCAAGGAGTCACGAGCTCAAATCTTATGGGGTATGTACAATAATAATATTGTTGCCTATGTTGCTCTGCTCTGGGAAGACTTCATGTATCAAGCTGACAACAGAGATATAATTTTAATAAGGAAATAGCACATGTCCTACCTAAGATTCACCAAAGTTATCATCAACCACTTCATTTCTAAGGACAAGACAATCTTTATGAGGAACAAGATCAATCTTTACACTATTTGTGATGATTCTCTGCTTGGTACTTTAAAGTTTGTCTCCAAGACACAAGATTATCAATAGTATGGAGCCCTGATCTTGGATGATATGATCAATTAAGACATCAAAAATTCTAGTGCTTACAAGACTTACTACGACTTTGCTACTGGAAAGGTTCCTCCTAGGAAAGCAAGGAAGTATAAGAAAGTTGCTTCACCCCTAAGAAAACTATCTCCTGTCAAAGAAGAAAAACCTGTCAAGAAGGCTAAAAGAGTTAAGAAACCTGCCAAGAAGTCTACTACTGCGCCAACGGCAGGTGTGGTACTCAAAGATACTCCTGGTGTGTCTGTATCGAAAAAGAAAGCACCAGTTAAAGGTGATAGAAGTAAAGGTATAGAGATACTTTCTTATGTAGCTCTATCAGAAGCAGCTCAACTTAAAAAAGCCACAAAAAGGAGCAAGAAAGACTTTCACATCTCTTAAGCAAGTGGCTCAGGTGATGGAACTGATTTTGAATCAGGGGTTCCTGATAAGCAACAACGCCAGACATCCGATACAGATGAAGGAACTGGTACTATACCAGGGGTTCCTGATGTACCTATATATCAATATGAGAGTGATGATGAATCATGAGGTGACAGTGAAGATGACAATGGTGATGAAGGTGATAACAATGATGACGATGATGATGCCATTAAAGGTAATGATAATAAGTAATGATGATAAGACTGACAATGATGATGATGGCAATAAGGCACATGATAGTGAAAGGACTGATTCAGATGATGATGATGAGAATCCTTCTTTTAATCTAAAAGATTATGATGAAGAAGAACATGATGAAGAGTATGAATCTCATGATGATAATGAAAATGTGTTTGAAGAAGAGGATGATGATAATCTGTATAAGGATGTGGAAGTAAGATCGTTAGGAAGAAAGCATGAAAAGGAAAGGCAATGTGATAAAGAGATGACTAATGCTGATTAGAATGTTTCCTAATAACAGCCATATGAGCAAGTCGTAGAAGATGCACATGTGACACTCACTGCTTCACAGAAGACTAAAGCAAAGCTCTTCTGTTTCTTCAGACTTTGCCAATCAATTTCTTATCTTAGAAAAAGCACCACCTTTTGACCATGAAGTTGCTTCATTGATGAGTCATGAAGTACCAAGCACTCAGATACCCTCTCCTGCAACAGTCATTCCTGATTCTTCTACTGTTGCTTCAATAACCGTTCCTCCAAAAATATCAATGATCACTCCTGATGTGTCGTTGTGTGGTGTATATTTTTATGATTCAAGTTTTAAATTTATATTTTGCCGACTTAACCAAAAACAATACTTTAATGGGCATTGTATCCGGTCGGTGGTAGATTCGTGGTAAGTAGGGTGTCGAACACTTGAAGCGAGGTTAAATCTCTTAATTTATTAATATTTTGGATATCTAATTTAAGTTAATTCTAATCTAAGTCAAACC
>BQNB010099416.1:0-24928 GCA_026074375.1 Tanacetum coccineum
AGAAGTGGTCCAGTATGCACATTACCCTCGCTCGAAGCAGTGGTTATAGCTCGCGCATTTCCTTGCTTTTGGTTATTCAGCCGATGGCGAGAGTTATCCTTGTAGTTACCCTACTACTGTTCCCACTTTGGAAGTTCTCCCACTTCCTTTTATTTCCTTCCATTTCCATCTCTTTCCTTGCTTGCGACTTTTGCTCCATCAACTTGTGCACCATACGCACAGCTTCACTTAGGTTGGTAGGCTTTAAAGAAGTGATATAACAACCCGCAATATTCATAAATGTAAATATCCATCTATTAAATTAGATGCACTGTAATATCCATCTATTATATATATACCACCTTTTTACAGGGAAATTTTTGCTTTATCTCATTATGCAACGTAACTTGCATCTCTAAAGTAAACGAGCTCACGCAACCACTACCAATGCCATCTCTATCTATGTTTATATCATGTAAACATCCTAATATGTCAAGTCTATATCTTAATATCATTTTTACCAAGCACATTATTCATTTAACGTACTTTTCAAAACGTTATTTCAAAACAAGCATTAAACGTTAACGTTTATATCAAAACCCTAATTATATGTAATGTATACATATAAAATAAATGTACAAGCCTTTAAAGCATGTGTACAAGTATCATAGCATAACATTTAAATATATTTTCCCTCCTAAATCAAGTTACAACTTTCTAAAGCATAATGTACAAGCTAATCATGCCTAAAAACCTAATTAGGTCATTTAAGCTCCTAAATCATGTTTAAACTTTACCACCACTTTAGCACAAGGTACAAGCACTTAATGCATGACTTTTAAACCCTAAACCTAAACCCTAAATCCTTTCTAAACTCTAATCTAAAACCCTAAACCCTAAACGAAACCCTAAAACCCTAATTTCACTTTAAACCTAAAACTAAACCCTAATCCTTAATCCTAACCCTAATCTTAACACTAAACCTTAATCCTAAACCCTAATCTATCCCTAATCCTAACCCTAATCCACATTTTAAAACCCTAAACCCTAACCCTAAAAACCCTAATCGAAAAACCTTAAACCTCACCACGAAGCAACCTTTTTCACCATCCATTCTACACTATTTAAACCTAAGCACGTACCATCAAGACACCTCCATCTGAAAAAAACCTCACCATTGAAATCACCAAGCAACCTAGAAACCACCCCATCACTCCTGCTCTAGAATACTTATTACCAGCTCTTTTGTCCGACCTTTTCCTTTCTCCTTCTTGTAGCCGTGGTCTTCTAAATAACCCACACACCTCTTCATGGCTAGTTTTCTAGCTTATATCATACTCACCCTCGTAGCCTCTCTATCCAGTGCTCTACTATCTAAGACACTAAGCAAGAACCTAACCTTTGCTACACCAAGTTCCTATTTGTAGAATACATATAAAAAGAGGTGACGCACATAGAAAAAACCCCATTGTTCATCAAACCACACCTCAATTCTCATTTTCTATCTCTCAAAATGAAGTTCTATGACAGCTACAGAATAATCAAGTAGAATGTCCCTAGTATATAGAAGTGAGCAAATAAGCCCAAGAAAAAATCGGAAGCCACCCTGAAGCCATTTCAAGGACCGCAACGTAGCTCAAAACCCTCGTTATGAAACCAAATTTTCAACGACGTAAGATCTAATTCTACTGTTCATAAAATAATGTTCTATTTTGAATCTCCTCTAAATAAAATCACTAATGATCATAATCTAAACTCATTTGTTAAGAAGCTTGAGCTCAAAACCCATGCGTTTTAAATTTCTAAACCAAACGTGCCTTAATGAAACCCTAATTAATCGTTTCCTTGAATTCTATAAGCTAATCTCATAAGCTATTGTTATAAGCTATTCCTATAAGCTTATTAGTCATTTCTATAAACATTTTATCAAGCCTTATAAGAGGCTTTAAATAAAACCCATTGTTTTATATTTATAAACCATACGCCCATTTTCTCTAACTAACCGAATCCCTATTACCTAACTTTATGTTACAGTTAAAAACTTCTTTATTTTAGCTATCCAAATAAAGTTATAACTTCAAATATCATTTGGAGTCTTAAAATAAACTTGCATGGCATTTTGGACTTGTTTTGCAAAAGTATTCCATGCAAGGGGTATATATCATTAACTTTCTAAAATTAATAACTAGAGGGGCTGAAAACATAATTTTCTTAAAGTTATAACTATAAGGACTTGTTTCGCCAAGTTTTAAAGTTAAAGGTTTAATATATATATACTTTTTATATAAAGGACTAAACTTGTAAACATTTATAAACCAAGGGTATATTTTGCCATTTTTGCAAACTTATAAAATATTATATATTTATATTAAATATAAAAATATATATGAATATTATAAAACTTAATTTTATTAAAACCCGACACATTTATCGTTATTAATTATCTATCGACATTTTATAAATCAATTACGTTTTATAATTAATGTAATTTATCATCAACTAGCTTTTGAAGAAACTTAAAACTATAATGTATCACGTTACTAGGGAGTTTCATGTGAGGGGTTCCATTTGGGTATTTGTTTTGAACGAGTTTTGTTGGTTTACGATTTAAAGTACCCATGGCTCCTCAAAACAATACTACATGGCCTCTGGATTTTGATAGCCCGAACAATGATACAATATTTCCATAACATTTCAATCAAAATGATATGACATTACAAGCTTTATGACATAAAACTTATCCAATCAAACTAAGACTTGACATATTACCCAAGGTTGCGTGACAAAACCGTTACTTTCATTTCATATACTTTTGCCATCAATTAGATTTCCAATTACTGTTAAGGTGAGTTTATAGCCTCCGCACTTAATCATTTAAATGTTTCATAACCCGCAAAGGGGATACATTCTAATAAAACCATGAATGCAAGTATTTTCTATATGTCATCCTGATACATTATTACCTAAGTACCTTCCATTGCCACTATTTCCATATCATGAATCATTAATTACTTGCATTGCTAGTGAACGTAAATATTGTGGATAGATCTATTTGGGACTAACGACTTCCCGTCTGTGTGTAAAACCTATACCGTCGGTAACTACACCAATATCACACATTTGAACTAACTTTCTCGAGTGTTTCGCAACACACCCCGTTGGGGCACAATTGTTTTAGGTTATTGACATTAACCCGTAAAAGCTTCGTGATCTTAGGGCAAATAATACATTTTTCATGATAATTCTATGTGTTGCTAATTATTAACAAACTATGGTTTATAACAACGTAGAACCCCACCTAGTTAATCTTGTATTCAAAAACTGTTTACTATAAACCAAAGAAATTCGACTCAACCTTAGTTTTGACTTTTTTAGCAATGTTTATTCAGGTAACTGAACAACTTATGCACGAGTGGCACGGACTTGAAGAATGGGCTAAATTTTGTTATCATATCAAACTTTAGTTTATCCATGTAATTTTAGGACCTCTGTTTGTTAAAAACTCTGATGAATAATAAATGATAACTTATCTTTTTAAAAAACGTCTCCTTCGAGTCCGTTTTCTATGAATTATGAATGTTTACTATGAATAATACCCACAATTATCTTCCGCTGCTATATATGTCAAAAATATGGGGGTGTTATAGAAGTACAATTGGGTGTTTAAACCAGCGCCGGGTATTTTAAAACGCCAAGTCTTGCAGAAAGTAATTTTGTGAATCTTGCGCGCGCTGGCCATATGCCCTGACGCTTGGGCCCAGCCGTTCACTCGAGGAATAAAAACTTACCACATTTTGGTGACTCTCCTCCCTCCCGACTACAAACAACAAACACAACGGCTGCGGAGGAACCATCCAGACGACTACAAGAGTTCCGCACCCCCCCTGATTGCGACCGTAACAAGCCTCTCATGAGCCCCCCCAAAATGTGGCAGCGTAGGCCCACCGTCAGTGCATGTGCAGCAGCGCACGACCCGCCCTCCCAACCCCCCCACCCCCCCCCATCCCCACGTTTCTCACCGGCAGACATTGTGTGCGTAATTAAGTGAAAAACCCGCCGCATTTCCACCCCCAAATTAGTACAGCTACCCCGCGCAATAATAACACCCGCCATATTACACACAATCAGCCTCCCCCAGCTGAAAACCGATCATTCTTAAGGGAGCAATTACCAGCATCAGCTACACACTGGGATATGAAAAACCTAGAAAGCCCCACACAACAACCTAGACACACAGCCTCGAGAAGGATGCCTATTATCAAAAAAATATAATATTTATCCATTATTAATACCTATAGTTTTTACAAACGAAGGGCCAAAAAATCAACATGAAAAACATAAAGTTTTGAATGATAACAATATACCATCTTCAAGTCCGTGCCACTCCGTGCCATATAGTACAATGTATCATTTACCTGAGATAAACATCGCTAAAAAAGTCAACACCCAAAAAGGTTCGAGTGAAATACCATAGGTTTACACTAGCGAAAGGTAAAAAAAACAATTTTTTTGAATACAAGAATAAATTGTGGGGGCGTATACACCCCCATAGTTTTTGAAATAAATGCAGACACATAGAATTATCATGAAAACTAGTATTATTGTGCCCTAAGCTCACTCGAATCCTTAGGATTAATCAATAACACCACAAACAATTGCCCCAACGTGTGTCTTTGCGAAACACACGAAAAGTTATTCAAAGTTGTGCTATTGTTACCGACAGTATAGTACCACCACGGGAAGCCAGTCCCCAAATAATCTATCCACAATATTTACGTTCACTAGCCATGCAAGTAATAATGATTCATGAAATGGCAATAGTGGTGACCAAAAATGGAAAGGTACTATAGGTAAATATTGAATCATGATGACATAATAGAAAATACACAACTAATAGCATTCATGGTTAACAAATGCCTGTAAAGCCCAAATGCTGTAATATGTCACCCCCAATTCCCCCCGGCCCCACCCCCCCCCTCACACACCCCCCCCCATGCCCGTCGCGGTCTCACACCTCACCTATATTGTGCCCCTCCAAGGCTCCCAGCAAGAAAGCTGCCCCCCTACGAATCCCCTCACCCGTACCCCTTAAAATAACCATCCCCCCCACTTCTACTCATTCCCCAAGGACCAATAATTACCGCCTCACACTAAACTCAATTCAACCTCAAAACCCCTGCAATAAAACCAATGAAAAATACCACCCTCCCGGACCCCTCCCGCTAGTCCCATACCACCCAAAAAATCATCCCATAACAGGCCCACAATACACCCAATAACTTTTCACAGCCCCCTCCGCCTCATTCCTCAAGTACACAATAAAATCTGTTTCTCCCTTTACCAAACCCACTCCCACCCGCCCCCCCACGTACTACCCCCCCTCACCCCACCCAGTGCACGCCCCCCCATACCCACCCACCAGCGACCCGCCTATATCAAACCAGACACTTAAAACCCGTAAGCAACACGCCCATACTAGCCCGCCGACACTATGCAGAACCCAACCCCGTAACCAACACCCCCTTATCCAATCAAACACCCCATGACTCACTCACCCAACCAGCCCGCACACCATAATACTTTAGAAACCACCCCCCTCGAACCCTAAACACACAACAAGCACGTCACACACACAAGAAAGCACAAGGACGCCACACCCAGCCTGCCCACAAAAGACACCCTAAATTCCCCCCCCACATTCCCCCACATACCCCAGATAAACGACCCATAAACTCCCTAAACTACCCATAACCTCCACACACCCACCCCTCTAACACACAGCACACAACCCCCATAACCCCCCCCAAGCCCCCAATGGCCCCCCACTACCGAACAACTGAAACTCCCAAAACCCCTCCCCATCCCTAGAAACTTCCACACACTAACAACAACAACACAACTCCCTCCTAAACATCCACACGCACAAGCTCACCACGACGGTAACCATGCCATTCACCAACTATAAATATCCCAACACAGACCACATGCCCTGCACTAAACAAAAACTCAACACCTGCAGACCTTCTTCCCAGCATCCAACCGAAAGTTCACCTCAACCGCTCTACCAGCCCTACACACATCCACGCCAGAACGCCTTTTAAAACAGCACAACACAACCGCGAACAACACACATTTTAAGCCAAAAACCCAAGCGGCATTCCTCCCGTAATGTCGATAGTCTAGCAACAATCTCGTGCGTTTGGTTTATTAAAAAAATAAATCCAATGGTAAAAAATTCCTAAGGCATTGAAAACAAGAGAAACACGACAAGCCAAATCACCATACCCAGCTCAACGACACTCCACTCAACCACCCCACACTAAGCATGCAACTTGTTTGCAACGAACTCCAACCCCATGCCCCTCACAACTTTAATAAAACCAAACCACCTTGCCCGAGAATTAAACGGCCCAAAACCCCCTCCAGTTAAAATCTCACCCCTCAATAACCCCCGCCCCCCCCCCTCTAAACTCGCTTCACATCACCAACCCCGTCCAAACAACAAAACCTTCAACCCCCCCACTCCCAATATACACAACCCCACCCCTCATCCGACTCCTCAAAACCCCCCTCCCCGCCCCCCCCCCCGACCCCGTAACATAAATCAACCCCACAGTTACACCCCCCCGCCCCACCCCCTCCCACCCCCGCTTTCAAGATCTACGAGCGTACCGCCATAAGCAAAAAGCAAATCGGCTTCGGGCTTCATGTTTCTTGGCTCTAGTTGGTGCTCACTTCCTATACTAGGCGACTTCTATATTCTTCTTGCGTGCTGCATAGAACTTCATTTTAGAGATAGAATGAGAATTGAGGTGTGGTTTTGAAATTACAAAGGTTCAGCGTCCCTTTTATAGTATTCAAATAGACTTGGTGAGCAAGTTAGGTGTCTTGCTTAGTGTCTTAGCTAGTAGAGCTAACTAAGAGAGGCTATGAGGGTGAGTATGATAAGCTAGAAACTAGCCATGAAGAGGTGGGGGTTATTTAGAACCCCCCCCAACGCTACAAGAAGGAAAAGGATGAGTGACAAAGAGCTTGGTAACATAAGTATTCAAGAGCAATGAGGTGATGAGGGGTTTCTAAGATGCATAGGTGATGTCCATGGGAGGTCATGGAGAGTGCTAGGATTGGGTTGCTTACGGTTTTAAAATTGGTGGAAGAAATGGAGGGAAAAGGGTGTCGAGTAGGTTTAGGGTTCGATTAGGGTTTTTAGGGTTTAATTTCGAATTAGGGTTAGTGTTTAGGATAGATTAAGGTTTAGGATTAGTGTTAGGATTAAGTTTTAGTGTTTAGGATTCGGGGGTTTAGGGCTTAATTTTAGGTTTAGGGTTTAGTTTTAAGGTTAAAGTGAAATTAGGGTTTAGGGTTTTGTTTTAGGGTTTGAGGGTTTTAATTAAGGATAATGATTAATTAGGTTTAAGGTTTAAAAGTCACGCATTAAGTGCTTGTACCTTGTGCTAAAGTGGTGTAAAGTTTAAACAGGCTTCGTGTGCGGCTTAAATGACCTAATTAGGTTTTTAGGCAGTATTGACTTGTACATTAAGCTTAAATGAGTTATACATTGACTTGGAGGGAAAATATGATTCAAATATTATGCATTATATACTGGTACACATGCTTTGAAGGCTTGTACATTATTTTATATTGTAATACATTAACATATAATTAGGGTTTCTTATGAAGAACGTTTACATTTAATCTTGTTTTTGAAATAACGTTTTAAAAAGTACGTTAAATGGATAATGTACTTAGTAAAAATGATATTAAGATATAGACTTTGACATTAGGATGTTTACATATATTAAAACATAGATATAGATGGTATTGATAGAGGTTGTGTGAGCTCGTTTACTTTAGAGATGCAAGTTACGTTGTATAATGAGATAAAGGAAAAAATTTCCCTGTAAGAAGGTGATACATTTATAATAGATGGATATTACATTGCATCTAATTTAATAGATAGATATTTACATTGATGAAAATTGCGGATTGTTATAGTCTCCCTCCCTTTAAAAGAAATCTCGTCCTGAGATTAATTGATGCCGGAAGTGATGTATTTGAATACATATGTGATACTTTGGCACGAATTTGATCATCGCGTTCCCATGTAAAATTCTGGTCCTCTTAGACTTCTTGTCCACCTTTGACTATAGGAATACGACTTTGTTTCAGTTGTTTAACTTCTCGATCCATGATCTCCGCTGGTTCTTCCACAAAGTTGAGTTTGTCATCAAGCCGAAGCTCTTTCATTAGAATGATGAGAGATTCATTAGATAGGCATTTCTTTAGATTAGAAACGTAGAAAGTACTATAGACATTACTGAGTTCTTCAGGAAGCTCTAGTTTGTATGACACTGGACCGACTCTCTTAAGAATCTTAAATGGTCCAATGTACCGGGGATTAAACTTTCCTCGTTTTCTAAATCAAATGATTCCTTTACGAGGTGATACTTTTAACATAACACGGTCTCCAACTTGAAATTCTAAAGGTTTCCTTCTTATATTGGCATAACTTCTTTGTCGATCTCTTGCAGCTTGCAAATGTTGTCGAATTTGCACTATCTTTTTAGTGGTTTCATGGACTATTTCTGGTCCTGTAAGTTGAACATCTCCAACTTTGGCCCAACAAACAGGTGATTTGCACTTTCAACCATAAAGTGCCTCGAATGGTGGCTTCCTTGAATACTAGCCGGACAGCTGTTATTGCATCCAGTTCGAATTCCTACCAATGCAGATGCTTCCCATCCTTTCTCCAAATCTATAATACAGGCTCGAAGCACGTCTTTGAGTGTTTGAATGTCCTTTCACTTGTCCATCGCTTTCACGGATCGATATGACATACTCATGTCTACATTAATACCCAAAGCACTTTGTAACTGATCGCCAGGCGAGATCTGGATGTTAAATGACTGCACGATCTGAGAATGATAGATATTGCATGCCATGCTTGAGAGACTATTTCCTTTGATTTAACACCCTGTAAGGTTCCATATTATCTGACTCTCTGGTAGGGATGAAATGTTCGGATTTGGTATGACGATCGATAATGACCCAGATTGTGTCATGTCCGTTTGATGTTTTAGGTAGTTTTGTAACGAAATCCATCGTTATTCTCTCCCACTTCCACATAGGAATCTTCGGTTGTACCAGTAAGCCGGATGGCTTTTGACATTTTAGCTTTCAACTCTGAGAACATGTATAAACATTGTGTCCAACATCTTCAGGGGGATGGTATGCCTTTCATGTTAGGCACCAATATGAGTTTCTTTAGATCCTGATACATTTGTGTCAGAACCTGGGTGAATAGGAATACTTCGATTTATGGGACTCCATTCATAATTAAGTCTCTCAGATTACCAAGAGTGGTAACAGCTTCGTATCTTAATACACGAGTTCTAATCAGATCATATTTTAAATGCAATTAATCCATTGTCCTCATAATTTTTCCGCCTTGATGTTTTCTCCTTGAGTGCTTCACTTTGAGTTAGGAGGAGATTGTGACATGGTAATGTTTTGATGAATGTGTCATGATTATTTCTCTAACTCGGAGTAGGTTTGATTCGATCCCTTTCGGCTTAAGGCATCCTGCTACGTCATTGACTTTTACAAGGGTAATAACTCACAAACATAATCTGCAAGCAATTCCTAACCAACGTGTTCTCATGTTCAACCCTTTGCTGAAGCAAGGATGTGCTGAAGCTTTTATGATCAGTGAAACACAGTACTTTGGTGCCATACAGATAGTGGTTCTTCAAATATTAAGAGCGAATTACCACTGCACCACTTCGAGATCATGAGTCGCTATCGTTTTTCTTCATTAGCGCTGTAAGTTGTCGGGAATGCAATATGCGATAACCTTCTCTCTTTTCATTAACACTGCTCCCAGACCTTGATGGGATGCATCACAGTAAACAACAAAATCATCATTTCCTTCTGGTAATGCTAAGATTGGAGCTTCATATAGCTTCTGTTTTAGCAGTTAAAAAACCGATTCTTGGTCTTCACCCCATATATACTTCTTGTTTTTTTGGGTTAATTCAGTTAAAGACTTTGCAATCTTTGAAAAATCTTTGATAAATCTTCGATAATAGCCGGCAAGTCCTAAGAATTGATGTATTTCTATAGGTGTAGTAGGAGATGTCCTAAATCCTTAACGTCTTCAAATCTTGGCGGGGTCCAACATAAGTCCTCTTGGCCTCGCAATTAAGTGTCCAAGAAATTGCACGATATGAATCCAGAAATCACACTTGGAGAACTTGGCATACAATTTCTCTTTCTTGAGTAATTCCAAGATTATTCTCAAATGATTTGCGTGTTCTTCTTTGTTACGAGAGTAGATAAGAATATCATCGATAAACACTATTACAAATTTATCCAAGTATGGTTTGCACACACGATTCATGAGATCCATGAATACCGCAGGTGCGTTAGTTAAACCAAATGGCATCACTTGAAATTCATAGTGTCCGTATCTTGTCCTAAAAGCAGTCTTAGGAATATCTTCATCCCTTACTCTCAGTTGATGATAACTAGATCTTAAGTCGATTTTTGAGTAAACGCTTGAACCTTAAAGTTGGTCGAATAAATCATCGATCCTGGGTAATGGGTAACGATTCTTTACGGTAAGTTTATTTAACTCTTGGTAATCGATACACATTCTGAAAGATCTGTCTTTCTTTTTGACAAATAAGACAGGAGCTCCCCAAGGTTAAGTACTTGGTCATATAAAACCTCGATCTGCTAACTCTTGAAGTTGATTTGATAGTTCCTGCTTTTCTGAAGGAGCTAATCTATAGGGTGCTTGGGCTACAAGCGTTGCTCCTGGAATTAAATTGATTTGGAATTCTACTTGGCGAACGGGAGGAAGGCCAGGTAGATCTTTAGGAAAAACTTCTGGGAATTCTCTGACTACTGGGATATCTTCCAGTCGTTTCTCTTCTGGCTTCTTTTTCATTACTTGGGCTACGAAAACTTGACATCCTCTGGATATATACCTTTCAGTTTTTATACAAGATATGAGGCTTAGTCGAGTTTTACTTCGATCACCTCGGATGATTAAAATTTCACCATTGATGGGAATGTGGACGACTTTCTCGTCACAGATAATTCTGGCATGATACTTGGACAACCAATCCATACCAACGACGACGTCAAAACTACCAAGTTTAATCGGCATGAGATCGATTTCCAAAGTTTGATTTAACAAGGTTAGGGTGCAACCCTGGATAATGGTGTTTGTGCTTACTAGATTTCCGTCAGAGCCCTTTTGCGATGATTCGTAAAAGGTATCTATTGTAATAGGTGGGATATTTAGGATAGAGGCAATAGATATGGATATAAAGCTTTTATCTGCTTCGGAATCAAATAATACTCTAGCTAAATGTTGGTTTAGAAGAAACATACCCGTAACTATGTTTGGGTCTTGGTGAGCATTTTTGTTTCTTAGCATGTAGGCTCTATCCATTGGGCCATTGCGATTGATTGGATTTCGACACTGATTTAGTATAATGCCCTTTTTCTCCACAGGGCATGAACAAATAAATGTCACTGGTAGCTTATTTGTAAAAAAACTTTCAGTGCTGGCCTCTTGGTTCAACAGTTCTTGGTCAAATGGCCCACTTTGTTGCAAGTATTACACTTAACAGTACAAGGTCCTGTGTGGTGTAGATCACATTTTCTACATAATGGGAGGTTTCCAGCGTACCTACTGTTCTCAGTTGGAGTGGCAGCATAAGCTTTGACAGCTTCTTGCCTTCTGTTTTGTTGTGGTTGGTGATTATTGGTGTTGGTGTTACGGTAGTTGTTGTTGCGGTAATTGTTGTTGTTATTGTTTGATAGGAATGTGGACGACTTTCTCGTCACAGAGAATTTTGGCATGGTACTTAGATAATCAATCTATACTAATGATGACGTTGAAACTACCGAGTTTTATTGGCATAAGATCAATTTCGAAAGGTTGGTTTAACAAAATCATGGTGCAACCCTAGATAACGATATTATGAAACAGCGAGATATAACGAGATTATAACTGTATTATATCATGAACAACTTGCCTTCATACTTTACATAGTCAAAATTTGACAAGGGTTGTTATTTATACCACACATCCCGTGGTTAGGTTCTAACAAAAGCTATATCTAGAACCTAATCTAGTAGTCCGAGGGTCCTTTGTTTCTGCAGTTTCTGGTCTGATGACCCACTTTGTTGCAAGTTTGACACTTGACAGTGCAAATTCCTGTGTGATGCAGGGTGCATCTTGTACACAAAGGAAGGTTTCCTGCATACCTTTTGTTTTCAGTATACTTTTTGTTCTTAGTTGAGGTGGCAGAATGAGTCCTAACAGTTTCTTTCCTTCTATTCCGCTGTTGGTGGTAATCATTGTTATGGTTATTGTTACGGTAGTTGTTGTTGTTGCCGTTGGTGGTGTTCCTTCCATCCTCAAGCTTTCGTTTATGGTCATTGGTTTCTTGTAGAGAATTGTGTTTTATTACCTGCTCTATTAACCTCTGGATTATGGTAATGGCTTCTTCCATTTTCTTAATCTCAGTTTGGGGACAATACTTCTTTATCAAGAGCCTTTTGAATTCAGACCAGGTGACCTTATAGGCTTCTTCTATTCCAATAGGTTGGGCGAATGAATTCCACCAAAATAAAGCTTCCTCGGTTAGTGTACTAATAGCGAATTTCACTTTGTTTTTCTCGGCACAATTGCCACGAGAAAATACCGATTCAGTCCGTTCAAACCAGCGAATGAGACCAATAGCTCCTTCCGTACCATTGAAGTTGAAAGGTTGGCAACTCATGAACTCTTTGTAGCTACACTTTCTTGCTACAGGAGCTTCTCTTGGTCCGGTGGTATTATTAGTATTTGCCATGTTGGTGGCTTGTGCTTCTAGAGCTGCGGAAACACTATCAGCAACTAGTTGCCTAATGGCGGCCTGAGTCATGGCTGGTGCTGCAGATGTTGATGTCCTTTTGGGAGGCATTCTATCAACATAAGACAACACGGAATAAGAGTGATATTACAAGTCATTGTCAAAAATTTTCATACATAGTGGTATTGGAATTATTTGACATAGATACTTAATTGATACAAGTTCTAATAAAGAAATACAGATTGCAGGATATAACAGAAAATTTTGGAATCTAAGATTTTCAGAGATGAACACTCTAACAAGCATCTGACTCATTAGGTTCCTCGGGGACTGGTTCACTTCCCAGTGGTCGCGGTATGATCCATAATGAGTTATCCAACTCTGCGAAGATAGACTTATCAAAGGGATAGTCTGGTGGTGGTGTAGTTGACCTAACCGGTGATGAAGATCCTACTGATGAAGATGGAGATATTGGAATGGGTGATTCAACAGGTGTCTCAGCGTCTTTAGGTGGTGGAATCTCTTCGGGAGGAAAGAAATCTCAGGAATCAAACATTGGTGATAGTGATAACACTGGAGATGGAGGCACAACAGTTGGGGGTGGAATAGTAACTTGTGGTGGACTAATGGCATCATATGCTTGCATGACCTTCATATAGGGGTCATTATGAAAAAGTGAAAGAGTTGGTGAAGCTATTGGAACTAAACCAAATGAGTTATTTGAAAAGCTAGAATAAGTTTTTCCTGGTGAAGCTGGGACATAGTCCGGGGAAGCCGGGATATAGTCCGGAAAGTTGGAGGAAAAAGCATCCTCAATCTCGGAAGTAGGGTGGTTGGGAGAAGACATTACTCTGTTAACAACCCAACGGTAAATAACATAAATTATTTATATAATAGTATAATAGTTATGTACTTTTACATACTATTCGGGAGATATAGTGGCACGGAGGACTTTCTTGGATGGAAAAAGAAAAGTAGTTATAGTTAAGGTTTTAACCTTGTTCTCTATAACCGTGGCTCTTGATACCAATCTATAACACCCCCATTTTTGACATATAGCAGCGGAAGCTAATCTGGGGTATTATTTCATAGTACAACAGTCATAATCATAGAAAATGACTCGAAAGAGACGTTTTTAAAAGATAAGTTATCATTCATTATTTCATCAGAGTTTTTACAAACAGAGGTCCCAAAATCTACATGAAAACATAAAGTTTGAATGATAACAGTTTAGCCATCTTCAAGTCCGTGCCACTCCGTGCCATAAGATGTTCAGTTACCTGAGATAAACATGCTAAAAAGGTCAACACAATGGTTGAGTGAAATTCATAGGTTTATAATAAATAGTGTGAATACAAGTTCAATAGTGGGTTACGTTGTTATACACCCATAAGTGTAATAATTGCAATGAGTACAATTATTATAGAAAACAGTATTATGCTCTAAGCTCATGACACCGAGACATTGAGAAAATCAATAATCACAAGTTGCCCCAACGGGTGCCTTTGCCTAACACCCGCATAGTGTTTCAAATGAAGTGCGTTTGGTTACCAGAAAGTTTAGGTACACCAACGGGGATGCTCAATCCCAAATAGATCTATTCACAGCATTCGCGCTCACTCCGAAGAGTAATTAACGGTTCATGATAAAGGGGTCTTAATGGCAAAAGTAGGGACTTAGGCAATAATATATCAGGATAGCATACAGTTGGAAAAACACTTGCATTCAGGTTTTAAGCATGTATCCCCCTCGCGGGTTTATAAAACAATTTAAAAGAGTTAAAATGCGAGGCTATGAACTCACCTTAACAGTATAGGGAAATCTGATTGATGGCAAAAGTATATCAAGTGAAAGTAACGGCTTCGTCACGCAACCTGGGGTGATATGTCAAGTCTTAGTGTGATAGTTTATGTTTCAAAACTTCATAAAGTTTAACGTATATCTTTGATTTATTAAATTATGGAAATATTGTATCGCTGTTCGGGCTATCATAATCCAGAGGCCATGTAGTATCGTTTGAGGAGCCAGGGCACTTTAAATCGTAAACCCAGCAAACTCGTCAAAACGAAAACTCAAATGAAACCCTTCATATTCCCTAGTAATGTGATACGATAAGATTTTAAGTTTCTTCAAAAGTTAGTTGATGATAAATTATGTTAAATATATAACGAAATAATGCGTCGATTTATGATTAATAACGATAAATGTGTCGGGTTTTAATAAAATCGAGTTTTATAATATTAATATATATTTTTATAATTTATATAAAAATATTATATTTTATATTTTTAAGTTTGCAAAATTGGCAATATATACCCTTGGTTTATAAACTTTTACAACTTTAGTCCTTTATATATAAAGTATATATAATTTAAACCTTTAACTTTAGAACTTGGAAAAATAGGTCCTTATAGTTATAATTTTAGAATAATGACATTTTTAGCCCCTCTAGTTATAAATTTCAGAAAGTTATGATATATACCCCTATGCATGGAAATATTTGCAAAACAAGTCCAAAAAGCCATGCAAGCTTATTTTAGGATTCCAAATGATATTTGCAGGTTATAGCTTATTAAAATAAGCTAAAATAAGATGTTCTAACGTAACAAAAGTTTAGAAAAAGGATTCGTTAGCTAGAAAATCAAAAATGGGTCGTTTTTAGGGTTTTAATCAAAAACACATAGGTTTAAGGATTCAAGGCTTTAACAAGAGTTCATATGTGATCTTAAGAGTATTATGAACATTCTAATATAGATTATAAGCTTATTGAACAATATTTTGAGCTTACTTGAGCTAAAATGGGTCAAAATGGGGTTTTCGGGTTCGTACGCCTAGTAACGACTTCAAGGCCTCCTTTTTCTTGATTTTTGGCTTCTATTCTGGGCTTAGGGATCTTATACTTCTTTCTTGGCTGAGTTAGAACACCATTTGTGTGTGTATTGAAGTTTTGAGGTGTGATTTGAAATGTATGCATGTTTCGGCTATTTATAGGGTTGAAACACCCTTGGTGCCCAAGTTTTAGCTTTGAAAGGTGTCAAGAGCTGTAGAGTGGTGATTAAGGAGGGCTATAGATGATTCATGGAAGCTATGGAGTGTAGCAATGCAAGGTGGAGGGTGTTGTTTTGGTTTCGGCTACAAGGAGATGTCTAGAAGCCTTGGAGCTTAAGGGTGGTGATGGAGCTACTTGGTAGGCTGCTTGTGAGGTCATGGTGATGTCATAGAGGTGCTAGGGTGCTTGCTTGAGGTGCTTGGTTGCTTAAAATGGGTAAAAATGCAAGAAAAGGGGTGTCGGGTTCATTTCATTTTGGGTTAGGGTTTTAGGGTTTTAATTCGTGTTATGGTTAGGGTTTAAGATAGTTTAGGGTTTAGGATTAGTGTTAGGATTAAGGTTTAGGGTTTAGGATTAAGGTTTAGGGTTTAGTTTTAAGTTTTAGGGCTTAGTTTTAGGTTTAAAGTGAAATTAGGGTTTTAGGGTTTTGTTTAGGGTTTAGGGTTTTAGATTAGGGTTTTAGATGACTTAGGGTTTAAGTTTAGGGTTTAGGAGTCATGCATTAAGTGCTTGTACCTTGTGTTAAAGTGGTGGTAAGAAACCAAAGTGATTTAGGAGGTAAAATGACCTAATTTGACTTTCTTGCATTATTGACTTGTACATTGAGCTTTAGAAAGTTGTAACTTGATTTAGGAGGGAAAAGATATTCAAATGTTGTGCTATGATACTTGTACACATGCTTTAAAGGCTTGTACATTCATTTTATATGTATACATTACATATAATTAGGGTTTTGATATAAACGTTAACGTTTAATGCTTGTTTTGATATAACTTTTGAAACATTATGTTTAAATGGGATAATGTTACTTGGTAAAATGAATATTAAGATAAAGACTTGACATATTAGGATGTTTACATGAGTAAACTTAGATAAGATGCATGGTAAGGGAGCGTGATCTCGTTTACTTTAGAGATGCAAGCTACGTTGCAAAATGAGATAAAAGCTAAAAATTTCCCTATAAAAAAGGTGGTAAATAATAATAATGATATTACAATAATGAAAATATGGTTGTTATAGTCGTCTCTCCCATAAAAACAAATCACTGTCTTGAGATTTAGTTAGATGCCGCAAGTGATGTTTAAAAACAGAGTGGATACCTGGTACGAATATGATCTACACGTTCCCAATTGTAAATTATGGTCCTCTTTAGATTTTCCATTCTCGACATTGTATTATAGTAAAAAACGACGATTCTTTTAATTGTTTGATTTCTCGATCCATAATCTCCACTGGTTCTTCTACAAAGTTGAGTTTGTCATCAAGCCTAAGCTCTATCATTGGAATGACAAGGGATTCGTCAGATAAGCATTTCTTTAGATTAGAAACGTGGAAAGTACTGTGGACATTACTAAGCTCTTAAGGGAGCTCTAGTTTGTATGCCATTAGGCCAATCCGTTCAAGGATTTTGAATGGTCCAATGTACCAGGGGTTAAGCTTTCCTCGTTTTCCAAACGAAATGACACCTTTTCGAGTGATACTTTCACATAACAACGGATCTCCAAGTTGACATTCTAAAGGCTTCCCGCCTTATATTGTGCCTTAATTCTCTAACCGGTCTCTTTGCACCAGACTCCAGCGTTGTCAAATTTGCACTATCTAATTAGCTGGTTTCATTGATTGATTCTGTTCCAGAATTGAACATCTCCAACTTCGGCCCAGCAAATAGGTGATCTGCACTTTCGACCATAAAGTGCCTCAAATGGTGCTGCCTTGATACTGGCATGGTAACTGTTATTGTATGAGAATTCTACCAATGGTAAGTGTCTTTCCCATCCTTTTCCAAAATCTATAACACAGGCTCGAAGCATGTATTCGAGTGTTTGAATGGTGCTTTCACTTTGTCCATCGGTTTTTAGGATGATAACGCCGTACTCATGTCTAATTGGAGTACCCAAATGCCTTTGTAAAAGATTTACAGAATCTGGATGTGAAATGACTAGTCATGATCCCGAATTGCAATAGATATTGGCCAACCATGCACGAGAGACTATTTATTTGATGTATAACCTTGTAAGGGGTTCCCATACTATCTGTCTCTTTTGGTAGGGATGAAGTGGCGTATCTGGTAGGTGCTATCGACCAATGACCCAGATTGTTTCATTTCTGTTTGATGTTTTGGTCGTTGTTGTGATAAATCCTTTGTGATTCTCAATCCCCATTTCCCACATAGGAAATCTCCGGTTGTACCAGTGTAAGTCAGATGCTCTGACATTACTGCCTTAACTCTAGAACATGTTAAACAATATGCCAACATATCAGCAATGATTGCCTTCATGTGTAGGCCACCAATAAGTTCTAATATCCTGATACATCTTGTTAGAACCTGGGTGAATGGAATATTTTGATTTATGGGACTCATGCATGATCAAGTTTCTCAGATTACCAAAGAGTGGGTACACACTTGCGGTCTATAAACAACGAGTTCCCGATCAGGACTATTTCAAATGCTTTATCCCTTCCTCTAATATTTTCAGCCATTGATGTTTCTTCTTTGAGAGCTTCAGTTTGAGCTTTAAGAATTTGTGATGGTAAGTTTGGATGAATGGTCATAACTAATGATCTAACTCGAAGTGGTTTGATTCATTCCTTCCAGGCCAAAGCATCTACGTATTTTACGTTTCTAGCTCATAGTCCATAATGTATTATTTAGTAAGCTAACCGGGCCAAAGCATCAAAAGCCCATGGAAAGCCCATGGGCCTAAGCCTTTAGCCGGCCACCATAGGTGGTATTTAAACCCTTTCCATGCCATGGAAAGGGTGTTGGTTGTTCATTTGTTTCCTATATTTATGCATTTCCATTTCATGTTTACATTCTCTCTCTAAAATGTTCATCCAACCACTCTCTCTCTAAAACAACCTCTCTTTCCCTAAGATTGTATGTTATTATATATCTTTTAGCTAAGGATAAGCGCACTGAAACGTACACTCTCCTTTGTCGTTCGGGTCCGAGTTGCAATTGGAGAGTGATTACAAGTCATAAAGAAAAATTAGAAATGACATGTGTTGAAAGCATATGAAACTCTTGCTCGAACTTTATTTACACACCCGCGTCAATATTAATCGACATTTCTAGGTACGTAAATGTTATCGATTCCAAGAGACATGTCAAGAAGATTCTTTTTTGGAGTTGTTTTATTTTCTGATTTTGTATTTTCTTTTTAAAATTTTATATTTTTGTATTTGGTTTTATAGGTTTTAAATTCTATATAAAAAAATAAAAAGAAAATAAAATAAAATAAAAAATCAAGAAGTAAGCAAACATCGAATCCCCTGGGACTTCGGTCTAGCAGATATTTCTTGTATCAAAGTTGTCCCATGTATCCTTGGTCTCCCAGATATCACATTTCTTTTATCCACACCTTGATTCTTTCTTTCTTTTGATTGAAAAGAGTAGCTGCACTCAAATCAAGATTTTGTTCCTCCTGAACATTAATGGATGTACCTGCACTTGAATCAAGAGTCTGTATGCATTCTTGAAGATTAGTATTAGAACCATGTGGGGGTTCATTGTCAACCATGGTTGTGCTAGAGGTGAATATCATTCCTGTAGGAACCCACCTTAGACCAACAGTTTTGAAAATTTACCCGTCAGTTTCCACCTAAGACAAGAACTAGTCATTGTTTTCTCATGCACAACGAAAGTCTTTTTGATTAAAAACCTATGTCCTTTTGAGATCTGTCTTTCTGGTTTCGTTGCAACACTTATTTGCTCTACGGGTTTGTTTCTGTTCATTGTCTTATTGGATGGAACCTTAGCACGTGAGTTGACTTCATTCAGGAATTTTGTTACACAATGATCATGATTTGCATTAAAGACACATTTTTGACATGTCGAGCAAACAAAATGCTTGGAGTCAGAAAAATTTCTAGAATTCCTAGAGTGTTCTGCTATGGGCACATTCTTTATCATTATGAAACTACTCTTAGATGCAGGCCAATTCATAGACTTTTGGTTATTGATCCTAGGTTTTGGTTTGCTATCATTAGTTGTGCTTTATGATCTAGCAGAAGGCATTACACTAGGTTCTGAATTCCTACCTTTTTCTTGTGTTTTTTCCTAGCTTCTTCTAGATAGTGATTATGAACCATGTCATTAGAACTAAATCTTGGCATGTTCTTTGAACTTTTTCTAGATTCGCTAGATGCAATCACATGATTAGGTTTTACAAAATGTGTTTCACATCAACTTGTAAGATAAACCATGGTTTTGAAATTCTAGGTTGTTCAGACTTAAGGGCAGTCGGTTGTCTAACATCTGATTGGTTTCTGTGTGGTTGTAAAACCGGTTTCCCCAAGATTGATTGTTTTGCAAACTTAGTATTCACACTATTTCCTGATAGTTTCCTTAACTCATTTTTTAATGTTCCAATTGTAAACCCCTTTTCCTGAAGTTGAGCTTTGAATTAATCATTTTTAATAATCAAAGAAGTTGTCTATTCTATAGTCTTAGTTCTCGTTACTTTGATAGAATCATACAGATCTTTGTAATGCTTTTTTAAAGTCTCATTTTCCTTAAGTAACGTAGCCACTTTATGTTCCAGTTCGATGTTTATTGTTTCAAATACATCTATGTCATGTTTAATCTTGGCTTCATTACTTTTTTCTTTCAAAAATTGACCATGTTGCTCGGATTTTACAGCTTGATTTTGATATTTAAGTTCAAGAGCAATACAATGTGCTTCCATTCTTGAAAAATCTTTTTAAAATTAGGCAACGGTCTTTTTGAGACAAATATTTTAAGATTCGAGAGATTGATATGCGAGACCAGTTATTTGGTTATTAGTTAATTTATCAAGCAAATGACGTTTGTCATGACATTGTTCAGCATTCTGGTCAACCTCTCCTTCATTATTGAATTCAGGTTGCTCAGTATGCTGTTGTCCTGTAGCGAATACATTATTTTCAGTAGTCAGTTGCACCTCAGCCATTAGCTCTTTGTCATATACGGGTTTGATATCTGCATCATCAACATCTATATCATTCCCTGAACTGCTGCTTGTATCCAGCTTTCCAGATTATGTCCCACTACTTTTTGTGTTAACTAAACTAGCATCTAATACTTTACTCATATCAACCTCTTCCTTTGTTGTTTGCATCTGTCTTTCATTCACCCTGTTTTCATACTCTCTTTTATGCAATGCTCTTTTATCAATCGACATCTTTACAGATTCCATGTGTTGGATCAGTGTATCACGGAATTCTTGAATCTCGAGTTGAGTGTATTCTAGAAAGAACTTGCGTGTCATTATAACATATTCATCATCCAAACAATTGCGTGCTTGAATCTACACTCGGTTCGAGTTCCTTTTAAGTCGTTGTTTGAAAGAAGCTTGAGGTGTGAAAGAAGTAGTCGAAAAGATACCATGCAACTCTTTTTTGCTTTGTCTTGTATTTGTTGCATTTGTTGTTCTTCTAAATTTGAACACGAAGATAATGTATCTTTCGTTTCCATTTTACCAAAAATTAAAGTGAAAATGATTTGTAGGATCTTAAGTAGGTAAAGTGATTGTTGTTGTGGATTAAGTATGGAAATCTAGTTCACGGGATTTTACAAGTCTTGATTAAACCAAGAAAACACGTGAGTATTTCACGGGATTTTACTAAATCAAGAAGAAATCGTGAAAATAGAATTGTTGTTGGTGAAATCGTTGTTGTAATTGAAGTATTGGAACTTTTGTTAACAATTTATTGAGCTAAAAGTACGAACGGTTACTACACTTTCAACTTAAAATGATTAACGATTGATTAAAACACAAAGAAGGACTAACGGTGTGATTGAAATCCAAGTTAAATGCTTAACGGTTGTTTATTATAGTTGTAGGGACTAACGGTGCAATAACATTGGTAAGAAAGGACTAACGTTAAAAAGCTTTGGTATGAAGGACTAATGTTGAAAGAAAAGTTAAAAGATATTAAAATCTAGTTAAACTCTTTTTCTTTTTTAAACCTATTAATATTTGATCCTTTGGTATTTTGAACCTACCAAAATAGAAACCTTTCTTGTTAAATGAACCTTTTTATTTCACCTTTCAAAGAAAAATTGAACCCTTTGATTTAAAATAGAGCATTACGTATGCATGGATATCAATTTTGGTCTTCTTCTCCAATGGAATATAATACGTACGTTTATATTTTCGAAATCGATTCGAAATGATTCTGTAAAAAACAAACGTGATACGATGATCGTGGAAGTATCGCAATGCTATTGGATGTCGTTAGAAGACCCGCGAACACCGAAACTAGTAACCCGAAAAACCCGAAAACCCTAAAAACATTTGTCTTCTTTGTTTGTAAACCGAACCGCTACTTGAATGATGATGAACAAACCGTTGTTAAGCTCGAACAAACCGCTGCCTAATGAAAATTAGCAAACCGCTGCCAAACTTAACACCTAACCGCTGACAAGTTTTCAAATTGGCAGAGTAACGTTTAGGTAAGCCATGAAAAGTGTATAAACCTCTGAACCTATTATCAAACCGCTGTCAAACCAAGTCAAACCGCTGCTTATATAAAAAATAGTAAACCGATGGTAGTATTGATACAAAACCGCTGGTAGTTTAAAACATTACTAAACCGCTGCCAGAAAGAGACCAAACCACTAGAATGTCATTTTCCAAAGTTAGGACCACATGTAAACCCCTGGCTGTACTACCTATTTGTTTTCTTTCTAACTTTTAACTAGCCAATAAAAACTAGTACTCTTCTTGTTATTTTTCTTGTATTCGGCTAACCAACAACACAAATTGTACAATCTAACACCAAACCGCTACAATGAGCACTAAGACATAAAAATAAGTGTTAACCTTAAAATATGTTGACTTATATGGAATTACACTAGTTATCATTAGGTAAGACCCGTAGGGACTAGAACTATTAAGTTAGAATAGTTTCCCTTATCTTGACCTATAAATACCCCCTCTATACTTCCATGGAGGGGTGGGGATTCATTTTGTAATAATCTCAAAGGTGTGTGTATATTCTCTCTCTACCAAACATACACACATCTTCCCTTTTCTCTCTATCAATCTAATATGGCTAGTTACTTGTTTAATCCTCCCCGACCTTTGGATCATGTTTAGTAAGTGTCTCTTATTTTTAACAATTGGTATCAAGAGCCAAGGTTCTATCTTGGTTCCTTTAGTGTTTTTTTGTGGTGGTTGTGGTTCAACAAGATTTTACATTCGTAATATAATTTGTTTGACAAACAGTGTGTGTCTTGTGGTGACAAAAAAGAACACAATCTTGTATTGTCAAAAGCCGACCAAAATATTTTAACATATTGGCCTTTTATTTGTTTTACACAAATGTGTGTAAGTTTCAACGTCAAAAGTGTTTTGCAACTTTGTGTTGTATAAAATTTTCTTATTGTTTCTTATCATTATATGTGGTCTTTACGTTTACAAGCAAAAGACTAGCAAGAAACCAAGATCCAAGGTTTTAGGAGCAAGGACGTATGCTGTTGTGGTGTTTTTGCGAGAAGACAAGAAAGGACGTTGTGGTATTTTTGGCTGTTTCTAGGTAAAGCAACAAAGAGACAAGGACGATTTTAGTTTTGATGTTTTCTGCTATCGAAGATAGACGCATTCAAGGTGTTTGATATTCTGTCAACCGGATTAGTAACTCAAGTTCAACTGGATTCGCAGGGAAGAAGTTCAACCGGATTAGCAACTCAAGTTCAACCGGACTCGTAGTTTACAAGCTTCATCGGATACGCAGTTTACAAGCTTCACCAGATACGCAGTTTTTAAGCTTTACCAAATACGCATTATTCTTTATCAACCGGATTCGCAGTGAACTTTGTCAACTGGACTCGCATTTCTTTTGGTTACTGGATTCACAATATTAAGTATCAACTGGATTCGAGGAAACCGGATTCGCAGTGAACTTTGTCAACCTAACTCGCATTTCTTTTGGCCATCGGATTCGCAACAGTGACATAGAAACCGTATTCGCAACATAGCAAACTAGTAAAATATACTAGTTTCAAGTCATTTTGGGTTTTTTGGTTTCGTGTGTCGGTTTATTACGGGACTTCTAACTTATATCATTGTGATCGTGACTCTTTTTTGATCAACGTGCTATATTCACTTCTCACTGACGATAACCGTACAAGTCCCGAGAAAAAAAACGTAATCTATTTGCACAAATTTAAACGAAGAAGAAGTTATAATTGGTGGGAAAATTTTCATTTATTAAACTCTTTGGAAAGTTGGCACATGTAGTCTTTGAAATTCAAGTGCAATTACACCGCTAGTCCTTTGTTCATTCTAGTCCTTCTAAGTTGAAACTCCTTTGCACCGGTAGTCCTTATTCCTATATTTCAGCCGTTAACCCTCCAAAGTGATCCTATAGTCATTGCAATAAGCAGTTGGGCCGAAATTGATCATGGTTAATCCATTTTGGGCTTATGTTAGTATTGGAATGAGCTGGATATAAAATGTTATCACGACAAGTTTGACTAGACAATATTGATTCATTAACGACAATTCAAAACAATATTTGTCCTAGTTCAACAACATTAAACACAAACAACAACACAAAAAACACGATACATAACACTAAAACGATCCGAATAAGATTCACTAAAACAACAAACGGCTAAAGATTCAGATTACGATGACAAGTGATCACAAAGTTAATTTGGTATCCCTTATTTGAGATTGAAATTGGGTTTCATGAAGGCGTCTACTTATTTCATCATCGAGACTTCCTTTTACTTTCTACCCCTTTTATTTAAACCCAATCTATCAATCGATGACTTGCTTGAACGTATACAACTTATGATTGAGACTTGAATGATCTAGTTTCCAGTAGTTGGGGTGGTTGGTTGAAGACCTGGATAACTATCACTTAAAAGAGTTACATTATAGTACTCAGTGTCACACGCAGATGTCGATGCGGATAATTTCAAGAGGTGTTGTACTTCTTATACTTTTGATGGTGGGTATAGAGTACTTATAGATTTAATCTTGCACCGTTCTTCAATCAACAACAGTGCAAGATTAAGTAACAAATTTAGGGGATT
>BQNB010099417.1:2198-24928 GCA_026074375.1 Tanacetum coccineum
TAATTTAAAAGTATGTTTAAAAGCTCATTGGACCTAAACTTCATTTAACTTAAAGACTCAAATAACCCAAATATTTAAAAAAATGACCCAATTAAACCCAATCTTTTATATTTGGGTCAAGATTGCCACCTCTACACAAAAGGATAATGTTGTACACATATTTAATGCACGCATTGTGATTGATTTAATATTCTTTCTATGCGCATTAATTTTGTAAAGATGGTTTATTGTCATACTAGTGTTATATAGATGAAATATGGCAATGGAGATTCAAAAACTATTCCTCGGATGATTACTATTGTGAGGACAGTGAGTAATCAAAGGAGTTTATGAATTTATATAATGTTTATGAAGTGTACAAATGACAAGAATTTAAGTATGGATCATTGCAATCGTCTATGAGAAGAATCTTAAGTTTATTGTTAAATAAATCACTTGCTTGATTTAAATTTAATTATAATTAAGATAACTCCTGCGCCGACTACAGGCTATCCAAAAGATTAGTCGCCATGGGATTAGTCGGCTCGTATTGTCGAGCCGAAACCCATGTATACCAAAAAGAAATATATTAACAAAGTAATTTACAAGAAAGATTTGGATAAAACAATTGAAGCCATATTTGTTCTTAGTATCAAGAAGTAACGAAGGAACTAACAGTAAGCAACGAAAGAATGTGGACCCTATATCACAGTTATGTGCATTACAAGACACTGATTTTTGGTCTAGCATGACCTTGAGACACCTGGAACTGCTCAGTGATGCCCAAATGTGCCATCAGTAGCCAAACGTGAGTCAAAAACTCACCCCCTTTCCTAAGCTGTTGCTCGTGGTGAAATCCTCTGCAGTGAGTAGCAGCATAAGCTAAGATCTCAATCCATACTTGACTCATGACATTCCACATACGCTCTTTTTCCATCTTTTTCAAAGTTAACGCGAGCCTGCAACCATCAAACAGTGCAGATTTGCATTGATCCCCCTTCACTTTACTAGGCAACACTTCAAGAGAATCAACCTCCAGCAGCTTTAGACATGCTTTAACTTTTTCGGAAATAAGACCTTTTTGTTTGAAAAAACGCATTGCTTCAGCGCAGGTGTCCCGATACCTGATCATGCCAATACCTATTGGCAACATAACAGGGTATGTCACAAGAAGATACATCAGATAATCAGATATGTGCTTGCTTTCCGTTCGACATATATCAATATGAGAACCATCTTGATTGCCAAAATCTGAATAATAGCAAAGAGTGGTAGCAATGTGCCATATAAGAATGCTTTGATCAAATTCAACTTGATTGATACTCCAAAGAAGAGCGTCACACTCATTCTTTTGTAGCGAAAAACTACCTTTATGAGTACATAACTCTTTCAGATTGGTGTTGACAACCATATACTCGTGAAACTGAGAGTAAATTAATTCTTTTAGGTTGTCAGAAACTTTGTTGTATGTCTTGTAACGATGCTGTTCACGAACCTTATCTATTTTTAAAAATATTTGTGTTTTCAAGAAACAAGCGGGTCTCTCGTTAAGGGCAACACTTACCAGGTCAAACTGTGCAATGGAACCGGACCACCTTTGTTTGTTCGGTTGATTTAAGAATGGGAATATGAGGATTTTTCGAGTGAGGTTTTGTTGGATCAACCAATGATCGGTCCAATCAGAGCGGAGCATGGTTATTACCGCAAAGAAATCCATTATCAATGCAGTACCGATTAATAGGTAAGTAATGACGATGTCGATCAAGTGGTAATCGTGGATATTACAAATAAAATGGAAGCCCAAAGGTACTAGAAGAAGGACCAAAATGCTAGTAATGCGAAACAAAAGTCCGTTAAATGTATAAACCACATTAGCCTTAGTGTAAAGCATGTCAAACGCAAATCCAAGCTCAATCGCAACAGCACGGAAAGCATTGCTTGATTCAAGATGGCGAAAGTAGGATTGACTACTATCTCTATCCTCAAACGTTAGGATGAGATCAACAAAAAGCCGTTTGAATGTTTGAAATGGATTATAAGCTTCAGATATTTCTTTACCTTCTTCAGGATATAAACGATTATTGACTGTAAGGGAGAGTTCAGCGACCTCCTCCACGTTTACATCAAACCCCTGTGACTTTTTTAACAGGAAATCCTCCAGAAACTTAGGATAATCTGGGCCTGCGTCTGGAGGGCCAAGCATCGAGTCACGAAGGTTCTCAGTGTTTGCTAACCGTAGAGCTTTAATACGTTCATAACACTTGATGAAACCGACTATATAAACCAATACGCTTAGTTTAGGGAGATCAGAACAGCCTGGCCAGGACAGCAATAGGATATAAAGAGCTACTGCAAACTGAAACACAATCTCAACAAAGTGTCTTAATGAAAGCCGGTATCTTTCGATGCAAAAGCGGTAATAATCTGGACCCGAAGGTGAAGGAGAAGAAAAGGTGCCCAAAAAGACATGAGATCACTTGTGTTTTGTTTGTAAGTATCTTCTGAACTGAAATGAGAGGTGTCACTACATACGTCTAAGGCGATTCGGGTAATAACATCAATTGATTCAGTCTGACTCGTGTTCTTGGATTGTATTTCTGTACATTGCCTAGCAGACTTAAGGTGATCTGCGAAACAAGGCTGATCATAATAAGTCCACGCAGGGCCCACTCATTCCACATATGCTTAACGTCATCTGGTACCACTTGGAATAACTTTCTGTGTTCAGAAAGGGTAATCAAACCTATAACTGCAAGGTTAAAAAAGTTAAACGTAAGCAATATTTAAGTTGGTTACTTATGGATATAGACAACATAATGTTTAAGATTTAAATGAAAGGTAGAATGATCAGAATGGATAAACAAAAACAAAACATTAAATTAACACTTGAGCTAAATAACTAACGGATGGACATATCCGAATGGTTAAATGGGTCGAAAGTTGCACGTTTTGACCCTATACTTCTGCATGAAGCCCAGACTTGTTCAACCAGAAAGGAAAATAATGATTCATCTTGACCTTTATTGCTATACAGACTTTGAGGGAGTTAAAATGAGACTAACATATAGTTTCTTGATTTTCTCATACAACAGTTGATGCTGCAGAATGTGCTAGTTACGCTTCTCAAGTTGTTGCACAGCTTGCGAGCCAATGGAGTAATATGCAACAGTATCCAACTGAATCAAATGGGTCACATAAACGAGACAAAACGCCCCAAAGCTTATATAATTACCCTTTTTATAACAATTATAAAATCGACGGTATTGAATAACAAAGTGCAACACGGGAATGAAAGTGATTCTTCCCTAAAGGTTATCAAAAGTTCAAGCGGTTCAAGATCGAGAAATGATTCAGATGAAAGTTTGGTTAATTGTGATGACCAGGAAGATCGATACTCTGGAACACATGAAGATCAGGGTCCTTCTCCTTGAAAGAAAGAAAGAATCTGAGGCTTGATTAAAGAGGGGTGATAATGGAAGTTCCAAATCTAGTTCTCATTCTACCACCATTAGTTCCAAATAAAGTTCTCAAATTTTACCAGATCATGTATACAAACATATTTTACTATCTTGCAGTTATTAATTTTAGTGTGTTGTCATTCTGGGAATTTTAATGCACATTTCGCTTAATTTTCATGCACAAAACAGCTTTATTTCAAACAATGAAGGCCGATCAGAGAAACATAACACTTTTACTAACATCATACGAAAACTGATGCACATTGGCCAATTTTTATGTACATAACAGATTATTTCAAACAACTCAGGCCGATCAAAGAAACATAACACTTTTACCAAGATCATAAGAAAACTGATGCACATTTTGCCAATTTTTATGCACAAAATAGCTTTATTTTAGACAACTCACGGTGATCACAAAAACATAACACTTTTACAAACATCATACGAGAACTGATGCACATTTTGCCAATTTCCTAACACAAGACAACTTTATTTCAAATACCTTGGGCCGAATCAAAGAAACTTAACACTTTTACCGACATTGTACAAAAACTTATGCACATTTCACTCAAATTTCATGCACAAAATAGCTTTAACAACTCACATCTCTCACAGAAACACAAAAGTTTTTCCAACATCATACAAGGATTGATTCACATTTAGACAATTTTCATACACACAAAATAGCTTTATTTCAACCAACTCACGTCGACCATATAAACAAACCTAATAAAGGTGTGTCGAGTATCTAAGCATGACACTTTTACTAAATTCATACAAAAACTTATGTACATTTAGCCCACTTTTAAGGCATAAAACAATGTTATTACAACCATTGACATGTTACCAAAACATAACACTTTGAATAAATTCCTATAAAAACTACTGTAATCCACATTTAGCCATTTTAATGCACAACACAATATTATTTTAAATAACAACCAACTGATCATATTAAGATGTCGCTTTTATTAAATTTCTATGATAATATACAAATTTAGCCCAACTTTTAAGCACAAAACAATGTTATTTCATATACACTTGTGTTGATTACCTAAGCATGTCATTTTTTCTAAGTTCTTATGAAAACTAATGCACAATTAACCCATTATTTATGTACAAAACATTGCTACTTCAAACAAAGGCATTGTTACTTCAAACAAAGGTGTGCAGATTACCTTGCAAAGTTCCTATGATAACTAGTGCATATTTAACCCATTTTTAATGCAAAAAATGATTTAACTTTAAAACAGGCAACAAATGATAGTTGATTACCTAAGCATGATTATTTTACTAACTTTCAATGAAAATTAATGCACACTTAGCCTATTCTGATGCACAAAACAACGCTTTTTATATAAATGCGTTGCCCATTGCCTTATGATGTCACTTTTTACTAACTTCATATGAATACTAATGCACATATACCCTATTTTGATGAACACAATAATTTCATTTCGTATGAAGGTGTGTTGATTTACTAAGGATATCACTTTTACTAACCTCCTATGTAATCTAATGCACATTTAGCCTATCTTGATGAAAAAAACATTATATTTCATACTAAGAGATTATCTAAGTGATCACTTTTACTAACTTCCTAACAAAACTAATGCATAGTTAGCCTTTGTCAATGCACATAACAAGGTCATTTCATAGGTAGATTATTTGAAAAACATAACCTACTGCCGAAAAATATGACATCTTTTTACCAATACTATATGAAATCTAATGCACGAATTTGATGCACAAATAAGGTACAATTAAATGTGAAGCACAATTCAACAGAATATAGATTCACACAGGAACGTTGGGTTAATTACCTGTAGAATTTTGATGAACAATATGAACACAAATCATGCGCCTTTATGATAATATGAACAAAACCTGGTTTATTTGAGTTATGTATATTCTCGTTTCCACTAAACATCATTTTTCATCGTGAAAATCACTTTGATTTCACTAGATCGGGGTGCTCATCTTCAGTTTATGAAGATTTGAAGTATTTTTGAAGGCTTACACTTGAAATTAGAGTTTGATCTTATCCTTTTGATCGATTGGAGCTTCGATTTTTCTGGATCGGTGTGATATTTAGAGAAAGAAAGTAAAGTTAGAGAGAGAGAGAGAGTGAAGTTTGGTGGCTAGAGAAATTTGTTGGTGGTTAGATGGTTTATTTAAGGACAAATTACCTTTCTACCCTTCCAATCGTAACTAATCATAGTGATTAATCTAGTCCGTTGATTGCAAATCAATGGCTCATAATCCTTCTTATTTTTTTTATGAAAAAACATCTTTTTATTTTAACTCACCTCTATATATATATATATATATATAATAGGTAAATCAGTGAATTACTTTTAACCAAAGCAATAAACCAACTCACAAATAAAATATAATTCTGGATGTATCAATTTCGAAAGTGAACCTTTCTAGTCGTTTCCCGGGTCGTTTATGTTCTAACGAGGCGTGAATTGAACTTCGTGTTGACGTTTGTAATCGGGTTTTTGAATATTTTAAAGATTTTTGGTTTCTTTTTCTAATTCTACCAAAAAAATTTAAAAGCATATAAAGTAAATTCACAAATTAGGCAATTACGATTCTAAATTTAAAACGTTAACGGAATTAAAAAAACGCGACAAATTAAGCAACTAAATCAAATTTTAATCCTAATAATAATGGCAACAATAAGCATGGCAATTACAACTATCATGCTAAAGATAAAGAGCATACCTAAGCTACCGGAAACAAGCAAATGGATGATAATGAGACCTAAACATAATATGGCAATAGGAACATAAACATAAATGAAATAAAGAGATAAGTAAAAAAAATAAAGGTACCAAATATAATGAAGAGCGCAAAAATGACGAGAAGAGAATCGCTGCATAAGCTTTAAACCGACATCCATAAACCACGAATCAAATCCATAACCAGCCGAAACTCCAACGAAAATAACACTACTATACCGAATAACACATCAAACCAAATCGAATCTGAGTCGTACCGCTGCTGCTATTCTACATATGCCTAATCTAATTAAATCAAATTTGTGAATAAGACAAAATATATCAAAACTACGAAATCAATAAAGGAAAGGATTAAATACTGTTTTACATCTATGAGTTCATTGGCTAGCTTCTACCTAATCCTACGAATAATTAAGAACAGAAACTACGAGTTAAATATGAATTAATAACACTCGTGACGTGATGCGATATCAATCGAAAACTAAACAAACCTGCGAAGCTTTTTCAATACTTTCGAATCATAAATTAAACAAATCCAAACTAATATACTAAATCATATACACGAAAATTAGTTATCTATCTCGAACCATAAGGTACCGATCAAAATAAGCTTGTAATGCACTTTTTATTGAGAAAACTTAAGATTACAAGACCTGAAAAGAGTATTTGCTTACATAAAAGCTTAAAGACAGATATATGTAGGAAAAAACATAAAAGCAAATTGCAGGAAAAATAGAATGATATGATGATCCGAAGTGTAGAATTCACATCTCTATTTATAAGAGAATGATGTGCATCTTGTAAGGTAAAACCGTCAAGGCCTTCAATTCTTTCTATAATTGATTATGGAAGGTCACAATTCTTGCCAATCAATCTTGAAACTGTCTCATTAATTCTTTCCATTCAAACTTGAAACCGCCTTATTAATTCTTTGACTTTGCGCGCCCCCTTTTTTTTTGAGATCCTCTAAAGTTTGTGTCTAATGTTTTGTCATGTTGAACCAATGAAATAAAAGTAAATAAACTAGTGGGGTCATAATAAATAAAATATGTGATATATTAATTTACCTACTCTCACAACATATGAACTTGAGAAGAACATGAGAAAGTGAAATTGGGAAAGATCCTAATTCCTATATTTTATTTCAAATTTAGAAGAAGGAAAAAGGGGCAACTGACAGTTAGTGTTAGGGGACAAACGATTGTAAAACAGCTCCAAGGAACTAACGATGTGGTTTGTGAGTTTAAGGCTAACCAGCGTTAAGTCCTTGTTTGGGCTTCTTCTCTTGGGCTTGGATCTTTGTATTTATTTTCGGCTCCGGCATTTCTCGCTCTTTTCAATCTCGTGCTCGGTTTTGTCTGTTTTGGGCTTTATTTTCGTCCTTTTGTCAATATCCGATACCTGCACAGTAAATAACACAAAACAAGCATATATTTGGCATTTTATGTCCGTTTTTTGTTATTTAAGCTCGTTTTATTTAGATAAAGGGATGTGTATTTAAGCACATACCAAGTTTACTCGTCATTTAAGGAATATGTTAGGATTAAAAATGTGGTGTCTATATGGTAATTACAGTAGTTTAGGTTTAAGTTAAAACACAAGGACTAAAGGTGTAATTAGTCCAAAGTGTCCTTGTGTTTAGCCTATAAATACTCCCCTCTAATCAACATTAGAGGGGGAAGCTCATAATTGTATTTTCCTTTTTCCTTTTTCCTTTTTCCTTTTAATAAAAAACCATTGAAAATGATGAAAACATACTTTGAGTTTCCCCGACCTCTCGAGATTGTAAATCGAGAAACCTCACAAGTAGTATCAGAGCTGCATGAGCGATTCTTGATGTTTTACAGCTTATTTGGTTTAGCTTATTTGGCCTATTCAGACTAGTTTTGGCTTATTCAGAGCTTATTCAGTCATTATTTGAGCTTATTCTAGTCCAAATTTAGTCGGATTCTCGAAAGTTGACTGGTTAAATTTTGTTTGATCTGTCAATGTTTGTTAGATCTGGTCAAACTGCAAATTCGGAAGTCAAATTCGAAAGCCTTAGTCAAACTCGGAACTTAAACTACTTATTCCAAAAACGGGTTCCGAAATTGTTTTTATCGAGAATCAAATGAGGAAGAACAGATCTGTATCAAACTCGATACACAAACTGCTATACTTACAGATCTGTCAAACTCGAAAGTTATAGTCAAATTCGGAATTGTTACCTAGTTTTGTTATCGAAAATGAACTCAGACCAAGAACAGTTAAGACAAATCTCTACACAACACAAATCAAAACTACCCTATCTCATCCTCCTACCACGTGACTCGAACCACAACTATCACTTCAACATGACTCAAAACCAACTCAAGATCTCAGATTTTCTCCCTTCTACGTGTTTTATAGTTGTGACCTTTCAAGATCACCAACAAAGGAGAAATGATATCATCATCGATCTTTGTGAAGGAAAACTCCTTTGTTACTATACGAAAACTTAAAAGAGTATGAACAAAAACAAAAGTGTCCTCATATCTCCTTGTTTCGATTCTAGAAAAACGAAACATGAAAAACCTTACCCGAGACCATTTTCAATGATCTTGAAGTCGAAGTAAACTGCAATTCATGGGTTCTTTATGTTTTGTTCGTTTGGTTATAAAGTTAACAGGCTGAAGTGAGGTGTCGTCTAATTTTGTTATTCTGGCTATACTAATATGTATAATTATCTTAGTAAGAGAATGCTCTTAATATCTTAAATTCATTACAATTTTTTTTTTTTTTTTTTTTCTTTTTCTTTTCCCCCCCCCCCCCCCCCCCCCCCCCCCCCCCCTTTTGTTTGGGGGGGTGGCCCCCCCCGTGTTGGTTGGCCCCCGGGGGGGCCTGGGCAGAGACAAGATTGTCTGGTAGGACGAAAGATGGAATGTATGATGTCTAGGTTTTGGGAACTGATAGTCGTATCTCAAGAATGAAAGAGGTTTGATGAGATGTGTTGTAGGCGATGGAGTCTAAGAAGATATAAGGGAGGTGGTTTATAACTGGTTGAGAGAGAAAACAGATGGAGTCGAGGTAAATGATATTAGGGTTTGTGTGTGATTATTGTGAAGTAGGGTTACTGGCTCTGTTATATTTGGGTGCATAAATTTTTAATGGGCCAGACACAATAAAATGGTATGGACTTATTGAATTTGGACTGGATAACACACGAATGACAATGGGCTGAGGCACTTATTAGACGAAAATGCATAATGGGCTGTGACAGAAGGCTAGATCCAAATATTACTAATTTGGACCTTATATTGGAATTTTGTGCTTAAAATGCTATAGGACCGAATTTTGTTTGAAAGTAATAATTCTTCGGAAACCATAACATCACTTATTGCTGTAAAAACGATCGGATAAAAGATTCACGAAAAACCGTTCAAAAGGCTAGTATCGGAATTTAATGCCAAAGAATTGATTACGGGGATGTGATCGTGTAATGATTATATTTATATAATATAATTATATATATTATATATATTATATATATATATATTTATTTATAAATCGGCAAATCACCTTTTAACAATGCTGATAAACAACTCAAAATTAAAATATAATTCCGAATTAGTATCGACTGTCGAAAGTAAAACCCTTTCTAGTAGTTTTCCCGGGTCGTTATGTTCCAACGAGGCGTGAATTGAACTTCTTGTTGAAGTTTGTGATCGGGATTTTAAATATTTTAAGGATTTTTGGTTTGTTTTTTCTAATTCTACCAACAAAATTTAAAAGCATGTAAAGTAAATTAAACAATTAAGGCAATTATGATTCTAAATTAAAAACGTTAACAGTAATTAAGGAAACGCGATAAATTAAGCAACTAAATCAAAATTTAACCCTAATAATAATGGCAAAAATAAACATGGCAATTACAACTATCATGCTAAAAATAAAGAGGCTAACCGAATCCTCAAAATGTTGACTTAATATTGAAAACGATTTTTCAATGAGAAATTAATTGCTAAACTAAAGCCTATTTAATCTTGCGGATTGTGCCCGTTCGACTAAACAAACTTTAATCTAAATAATTTTTCACAAAATATTAATCACTAGTCACTATTATTATTCCACACTTAATTCACTATTTACTAACAACTTAACAAGCATATAAAGAAAACAACTCACTAAGCATATTAATCAACAAATAAGGCATTTTAAAAAATATTAAACTACTAAATGAGATTAGAAAAGAGAAAGAAGGTAGAACCGAATTGAAGAGCCACGATTAAACGATAACACCCGATTTAATAAGGTAAAGAAAATAGTCAAATTCTTTCTAACTTATTAAACCCTTTAAGCTTCACGCCTCATGAGTAGACCGGTACCATCGAGTCAAAATAAACAAATGAACAAACTATTAATGCATAAACAGTTAACACAACTCAATATTACTTGCAAATCTACACGCACTGCTTCAGATATCACTAGGCCCGATTCTTAAATCTAAAACCCAAATAAAACCCAATCGAGTTCTACGATCCAACAAAGCCCAACGAAAATTCAATATTCCTAACAGGGCCCATTCGAGTGCAAATTCTTCAAACCAAACACAAAACAGACGAGTGGAATTTTTTAGAAACAGAGTTACAAAGTCTTTTATAATCACTAAACCTATTTTAGTTATACCAAATAAGCACAAACTGAGACAATAAGCATGACTAAAAACTCTTTTGTAAACCAAATCAACTCAAGGAAAAGTAAGCTAAACTACAAGTTTCATGAACTTTAACGAGATCAACCAAATGAAATAAGCAACATCTAAACAATACGCAATACTCGAACATAAGCAACATACCGATGAACCGAATCAAGCGATGTAGAATAAGAGAAAGCGGAAAGATACTTTAATAAATCAACAAACATAAATCGAAATCAAACTTAACAAAGCAAACAAAAATAAAAGCAATCCATTACTACCTCTCTTTTTTTTAGCTGCGTCCAGAAAAAAAAGAAAAAAAAAGACAAGGAATCGAATTATAGAAAACAAGATAAAAGTTATGCGGTACAAAGGAAAGACGGAACTTGAAAATGAGAATTGAAATATTAACCTACATCTACTCCTACCTTCGATAGTAAAAAAAATGATAAAACTAGATATCTTCCTTTGTCTGCTGCGTTCCATTTTATAGGAGATATGTAGGTTATTTTTTCTCTTTTGATTACTGGGCCTAAATTCATTGCATTCATTTCCTTTTTGACTTGGGCTGGTAATGCTCCACTGGGCCGAGCCTCTTCATATAAGTCTTGGGCAGGCGTGCTTGTTAAAAAAAATAAATGCCATCCACGGGACTTGAACTCTGGACCTCACGAACACCATACACACAACGTACCATCTGTGCTAGAAGCTCATTTGTTTTGAGATATGGAAATACATTACTTTTATTCTTTTCTTTGAGTTGGTTGGCCTTTACTATACATGAACCAGTAAGCTTTGGCCGGCCCGTTCAAGGTGAACCGGGTCGAGTCTTCGAGCGGGGTCAGATCCGTTAGACACGTTTTTTCGTGCTCTTTCCAATAGAGTGCTCGGTTTTGTCTAATTTGGCTTCGTTTTTGTCTTTTTGTTGATATCCGTTACCTGCGCAATAAATAACACAAAACAAGCATATATTTGACATTTTACATTCGTTTTTGGTTAATTAAGCTTGTTTTATTTAGATAAAGGTGTGTGTATTTAAGCACATACCAAAACCCCTCATACTAAACTATTGTTGTGTCCTCACGTAATGAAATAAATCCATGATTAGAAAACCAAAAATTTCAACCCCCTTAAATCAAGTACCTTGAAAAGTAGCAAAGTGTAAAATTTAAAGAGATTAAGAAATTACTAGTTTTTTAAACACTCCCTGGTTTTACGATTTTCTTTCTTGCACACATATTTTTCTTATTTTCTATTATATACAACATGCTTGACTTTCATTATTGATCATAACTTTTAGGATCACTGAATAAGAAACACCCCAATCCTAAAGTGCCCTAGAAGGATAAATTCATCGTCCTTGATTTTTCACTTATTCCTAAACTAAGCTTAAAAATGAAATCATTGTTAATTACAAGTTGGGATGCTAACGCTACTCATATTTGCAATTTGTGTAAAACTTTTCCTCCCGACAGATATTATATATTAAGGTGTGTGTGCTCAGTTTGAATTTTGACCATCCAACCCACGTTTTTAGATAGTTATAACCTTTCCAAGTTTCACGTTCCACTTTTAGTTATATGAATTCAAAGGTGAGATTGTCCCATGTAGCAACATTTCTTCTCGGCACATCCCAACCTCGTCGGCTAAGTGACCGGGCTTTTGACACCCCTCAGAGAATAATTTGTCGAGACTCTCCGACTTTTGAACCCTTTACTAAAAAATTTCCAGTGTCCTTGTGTTTAGCCTATAAATACTCCCCTATAATCAACATTAGAGGGTCAAGCTCACATTTGTATTTTTCCATTTTCTCTTCATTTTAATAAAACTTCAAAATTAAATAAAGCTCTCTCCTCTATAATGGCTTATTCTTATTTTGAGCTTCCCCGACCTCCTGAGATCGTGAATCAAGAAATCTAACAAGTGGTATCAGAGCTGCAGGAGCAATTCGTGATGTTTAGGCTTAATTGATGTTATTGGAGCTTATTCAATCAGATATTATTCGGTTCAGATGTGTTCAAATTCAGTCTATTGCTTATTTGGTCCAGATTCAGTTTATACAGTTTAGCAAATTACTTGATATGTTCAATGTATGGTTTGACTGTCGTTTCTGACAGGCTTATGGTTTTATCAATAGATTTATTAAACGTCGGTCAGATTTCAATCATTATAAAATTGTCTAATAAGTGCTATATTTCCACAAATTCAGAAATTGGTCTAACGGTCAAACTCGGAAGTTATGGATCAAACTCAGTAATTAATGCTTTCGTCGCATTTCAGATTTAGTTTCCGAAAATGATTTCCGAGAATGATTTTGAACAAGTTAGTTCATCAAAGAGCTTAGTTACCCAGATTCTGTACTTTTAATTCTTTTTTTTATAGTGTATTCACTTAAGCTTACAACATCACTTTCACAAATTCGATTAACGATCTACATTCGATAAACTGGGGTAAACTAGCAGACTGAAACTCAGCATTTACCGAGTTTGCCAATAAAGAAAACAAACTGAGTGTGGGGGGGGGGGGGGGGGGGATCTAACAACAAAAACAAACAACATTACATTTCCATAGTCAAATCCCAATCAAATCCTTTTACCCTTATATCCCACCTTCAATAAAATTCACCTTCATACTTCTACCACAAACTCGAAACATGACTCATCAAGATTTTAGATTTTTCGTGTGTTATACTCAAAAGAGATGACTTTTAAAGATCAAGAACACGAAAGAAATATCATCATTGATCATTGTGGAAGCAAATATTCTTTTCAATCTTCGACATCTACCAAGAACGAACAAGAACAAGATTATTCTTGTCCTTCTTTGTGTCGGTGGAACCAAGAAACGAAAAAAAAACAAGAGATGATAGAACTCTACCTGAGATCTTGGTTGAATAACAAGACCTTGAGGGGTGATTGTTGTATGAAACTGAAATGATGTATTGTCGAGACTCTTGTGTTTATTTGAATAAACAAAGGGGTTTTGTTGTTCGTTGTGTCTTGGAGATTTACAAAGAACAGGAAGATGTTTTGGTAACCAATGACTGAAATGAAGTGATAAGGTGGGAGATTGAATTTAGTGACTGAAAAGAGTAGATGGGGGCGATTGAGTTAAACTTAGGGTTTGTGTGTGCTTGTGTTGAATGTTATAAAAATGAATGTAGGGTTACACAAGCACTATATACCAGTTCTATCGAGTATATTGTTTGTGGATTCAACCTGGGCTGGTAAAAATTAACATTATATGACTTTATGAGCTATATTTGGGCCTGATATTACAAAAGATGAAATGGGTTGAGTCTATCCGAATTTCTCACGAATTGGTTAATAAAGATGTGATGGGCCGGATATTGTAAAAGAGTAATGGGCTTGATTTTGTGCTGTTGTGATAACGTGAGCTTAGCCGAAATTTTGATTAACAACATGGGCTGGATTTATGGATTGGATTGGGAATTTTAATTGATGGGCTGAACTATTTTGGCAAACGCAAAAACAAAAACATCACTTATTGCTTAAAACGATCCAGATAAAAGATTCACGAAAATCGTTCAAAAGGCTAGTCTCGGGATTTAATTGCAAGAATTGATTACGGGGATGATTCGTTATCATTTATTTGAAGTTGAAGTGGAATTTCACGGGTGCGTGTACTTATCATATCTTAAAAGTCGAGGTTGGTTGGATGATGACTTTTAAAGATAACTTGTTTGAGCTTATAACCGGTTGTTGATGAAGACTTAACAAATCTAGCAATGTTGATGGATCTAATACGCAGGAAGTTGGTTCTCAATGTGCAACATTTTGCTATCACTTAAAGGGAGTTACGTTTGTAGGTGCTCAGTGTCTCACATAGTTGAGGATTTTGTCAAGAGACTTAGGTCTACTTATACTTCAAATATTACGTTGTAGTATTCAGTATAAGTTTGAGTCATGAAGTGGATAGCACAAGACATAATGTCACCAAGTTTGGGTAGTCTACTTCAGCATCAGTTTGTGATACTGCCAGTATCTCCATCAGTAGTCATTACAAAAAGCGACGCAGATTTACGGGTTGGAATTGGAATAAGTCTGGTTTGTGATACTGCTTTCTCTCCATCAGTAATCATTACAAAGAGCCGACAGAATCCGAGGTTGGACAAGTGACTTCACACATGATTTTTCTATCGAATATTCAGGCGTACACAGATTATGATTTTTTTGATGGTCATCGAATGCAATTAGGGGGAAGAAAGGGGGAAGAAATGTGTGAAGTCTGTGCATGTTCCCCTGAATGGATTGGCTACTAATCCGCAATGAAGAAGTCAGATTTGCTGCTAAGTGTGGTTTACTTCTTCTTTTACAAATTCCGCTGCGAGCTTAAACCGCTATAGTTAGAAGATTTGTCAACTACATCAAAGTTTCATATTTTCTTCGAATGGCTGTATGTTTGGGGGGAAGCAGATGAACTGCTTAAAGACATGCAGTATGAACTGGAAGAAAGTCAACTCAGTTTATACAGATTACATTGTATTCCCTACAAGTGAAGAACTAATTTAAGCTGAAGTACATGTTGAAGACATAGCAAACTGCAGATATCTTTAGCTATTTGTACTTGTAAGATACATGGTAAGTAATTCCATATGCCACCACATTGGGGGAAGATTGTTAGGATTAAAAATGTGGTGTCTATATGGTAATTACACTAGTTTAGGCTTAAGTTAAAACACAAGGACTAAAAGTGTAATTAGTCCAAAGTGTCCTTGTGTTTAGCCTATAAATACTCCCCTCTAATCAACATTAGAGAGTGAAGCTCACATTTGTATTTTCCATTTCATTTTACATTTTCCTTTTTCCTTTTAATAAAAAACCTTTGAAAATGATGAAAACATACTTTGAGTTTCCTCGACCTCCCGAGATCGTGAATCGAAAAACCTCACTGAATATACCAATACACCATTTACAACGTCTACGTAATACCATGGAGCTTAGTAGTTACGACATCACCATAGACATAAATTCGTTATCATTCAGGAAAAGCAAATGTTGTTACTGATGCTTTGAGCAGGAAATAGCGGATTAAACCATTAAGAGTTCGAGCCTTAGTTTTGATTATTGGCTTGGATCTTCCTAACAAAATCTTGATATGCTCAGGACTGGAGCCATAGAAAACCAGAGAATCTCAAACACGAAGATGTAGGAGGTATGATCAGGAAGGATATACCGAAGGAGAAGTTGGAGATAGAGTGATGCTTAAGGTTTTGCTCTTGGAATAGGAGTATTAGTAGTACTTTTTGAGCAAACGGGGGGAAGTTTTAAACCCCAGATTTGTTGGTTTTTCCAGGTGTTGGCTAAAGGTTAGTGACATTGCTTACAATCTTGAGCTGCCTCAAGAGTTGAGCAGGGTTCACAATACATTTCATGTATCCAACTTGAAGAAGTGTTATGCCAACGAACCATTAGCCGTTCCGTTGAATGGACACCACATTGATGACAAGCTTCATTTTGTGGAAGAACCCATAGAAATCATGGATCGAGAAGTAAAATGGTTGAAGCAAAGCCGTATCATAATTGTCAAGGTTCGATGGGACTTTAGGAGAGGTCCTGAGTTCACATGGGAACGTGAAGACCAATTCAGGAAGAAATATCCACACCTCTTTACAAAAACCGCACAGTCGTCAAGTGCCGCATCGTAAGCCTTGAGGACAAGGCTCATTTAACGGGGGAAGACTATAACACCTTGTTTTTTAGGGTCATTTACGATGTCTATTATTTCACTATTTATTTTTAGTCTTGTACACGTTTGCTTTTAATTTTAAAGTGTTAAATTAAATCGCGTGAACAAAAAAATGACCATTCAATGTAAACGGACATCAAACAATTAAATGTTTACGTCAAGCAAGCGTTAAATAATTATTTGGAGTATAATAATTATCTTTGCACATTTTATTTTTATTGGTTACGTAAAGTGTTTACGTTTCGCGATAAAATACGTTTAGGCATACCCGGGACCACCAAAACTTTTCTACGCTTCAACAAATACCCACAATTATATTCAATACTCAAAAATTACAAAAATATCTTATATATATATATACATCTATGGCTAGATATAGTGGAAAAGATCAAGAGAAATATCACAAAAATTTCCAACTTGATATGTACATACACATCTCATTAAACCTTATGTCTTTCAAACTAGGAATTTGACCAAAGACTTCCATAAAACCCTCCTAATGTTCTCTTGACCAAAGACTTTCCTAATAGTAGTATTGACTAGCCAAGTTTGGTTATATAAGGCTTGTGATAGAAAGATAAACATACACATTTATTTCTTAAGGTGAAAAACACTCTCATTCTCTCTTTGGCTCTCTCCCACCCACGACACACATATAACATACGACTAAATCCATACACAATTTAATTAAAACATTTACAAGTATTCCTACAGCATATCTAAGATATCCTAAGGTGTTTAGAAGGTTTGGTTTGAGGTTTGCAATTGTTAAAGCAAGAAGGTTCAAGATTAGGGTTTTGCTTGGATTTAGGGTTTTCAAGTGTTGAAAGCTTGAGTTTGTTTGCTAAACAAGGGTTTAAATCATATTTTCCATCAACACACATCATATAAAGGTTACCTAAAAACCTTAATCTCTTTACATTTGTGATTTTATGCATATATAATGTTTGTATAGTTAATCACCATCTAAGGAACTTACTTACATGAAAAATGGATTTTCACACTTGTTTATGATTTGGTAAACTTTTATACATGCTATATGAATGTTAAGAACATGTGAAAATAGAAGTATATACATTATGTAAGTGTGGTTTATGTATAAAAAGCTTATATAAACAAGTTACCTAAAATGTGTATATATAAAAGTTCATGAACAAATAAGTATGTAGACTTATGGATCTTGTGATTTTTGGATAATCTTTGGACAAAACATGGACTAAGGACCTTAAGTATGTAAGACGTGTGATATTAAGGGTTGTAATGGACTTGTAACAAGTGTACTAAACTAGAAAGTTACAAAATCAAGTTTAAACATGTTTTTAACCAAAAACCTCAAAGGGTCTGATCAAATTCGAATTTTAACCTATTTATTTTATGATTTTATAAAATACTACATGTTACAAGGATCGTAGGCATATAAAGAACTCGAAAAACGGATTTATAACGAAGGAGATACATCATTTACAAGTTACGTGATAATAAACGGGTTTATAAAATAAATTTTAAAAAAACCATTCACTCTTAACTTCTGATATATAAAAATGATTATTTTTCTCAAATAGTACTTATTTTTAGGATTCCAAAACATTAAGAATCATAATTTTTGGATCAATAACGAAGGAATTATGAATTTTGCAAGTTAACAATAAATGAAGTTTATAAAAATAATTTTATAAACTATGAACAGTTAAAATCACTATTCATCTCAGATACATATCTTTGAAAAATATCATATGTTGATAGAACTTTTAATTACGAAGACGTGCTCGAAAGAATCACTAAAATCGGAGCTAAAACAAATAAAATACGACATTTACAGGTTTACGACGACTAATTTTATAAAAGTCCATGAACAGTAAAGTACTGTTCATCAGAGGGTTAGAAATATAAAAATGTGATATTTTGATACATCGTCTTAATACGAAAGCGTGGACGTAAAGAACGTATAAAATGGGCTTAAAACGAGAAAGTTACGTCGTTTTTACTAACGTGGTATTTATAAACGTTTTTACTTTATAAATATGATTTCACAAATGCAATTAGATGGTGATGTAGCTATATAGAATTGTATATGGCATTAGTTAATCAAAGTGCTTAGTACTTATACGACTTATATTTAATCAGGTTGCATTCGGTCATTACCATGACGCGTTTTCTGTTATACTTGGATTATCCATTCACACAAGGTGAGTTTATAGCCCCACGTTTTACTTGTTTTACATATACGTTACAACTTTTGGGGTGAGGACATGCTTGTTACCAAATTCATTTACGTGATTGATTTGAATTTATTACATGTGCATTTACAATTCATTTTTACAAACTGGTCTGCATACTCAATTACTTATTTTAGGATGAAATACATTGTTTGTTTCACTTATTTTTGAAAACAAAGACATTACTTTACTTTTACCCAAATGATTACGGATTAGCTTAAGCGGATTGAACTGTTAATTACTCGAAGGGTAAGCGCGAATGTTATGAAATAGATCTATTCGGGTGTGACAGCCCCGTTCGGGTGATTAGTTATCACTGGTGTCGAAACTACCGAGCCAACGAACGTTATAGCATGTCGGAGCATGGCAAGAATATGAACATGAACAATTACGGTGCCTTGAATAAAGTGGCATATATATGAGTCTACGTAACAGCTTCATGAACTTAGAGTAATCGTAATAATTGTTTTATACACACTTGAATATTTATGTTGCATACTAGGCAATACATACTTGAAACATTTTGGGATATTGTGCTCATTACAATTATTATACTCTTTGAAACATTGCGGTCCAACTATACTTATACTTTTGTGACTATTTGGGGATTTGAAATGGTCATGCATACCTTACAACTCTTTAATTTATAACATTCATACATACATGTTGGGGAACAATTAAGGATAGAAACAATCATACATACTTTACAAAACTTTGGTTCAACGTTTACATTTACAAAAACTATGAACTCACCAACTTTATGTTGACACTTTTTAAGCATGTTTTTCTCAGGTGAATTAGTTGCTTGGCTTATGTGATGTGCATTGGAGTCTAAATAATTCAAGATTTCTTTTCAAACGACACAGTTAGAGGTCGTTCTCTCATGACTTGAGCAATGGTATTATGAAGTAACGCTCCCGGAAACATATTCCGCTGCGACCCATTTTTGTGGGTGTTACACTCCTTCTCATCATGATCGTATGTACTGTTACTATCACCCGCACTTTTTTGGGTAAAGGGTTACCCCGGTAAAGTATATTAAAACCGAAAAATTTAAGAACAAATGGAATGTGTCTGAAATACCATATTAACCTCACGCTAAACAGCTTGATAAACACCTAAATCTAGTGTTTATGACATGCCATAAACACTTACAACTCTAGAGACAATTTATTGCAGCTAGAACAAAAGACTTAAATGAATAAGCTAACCAGCAGCAGCCGTGAAAGATGAACTTCCACCGGTTTTAGTATGTAGATATAAATTAGCCGATTCATCATACACATTTTCAACTTCTTCATCATCATTCAAAGCAGAGAAAGAATTAGACGTGGTGAAATTATCTTTCTTTGAAGAAGTATCAGCAGTCTTCAACATAGATGACGATTTAGATGGATTACTCACATTAGTAGCTCCCTTCTTTGGTGCGCTTTTATTTGCCTTTGGCTCATATCTAAGTGTTTGTTTAACAGAAGGACCAACAAACTGACCACCATTAGTAGACTTGGGTTTACCTTTCCTCTTCTTCTTTTTACCCACCTTTTGGAAACCATCATTAAACTTCTCAACAGAAGGAGCAACAACATTTGAAGTAGTAACAATAGGAGGACTCACCACCTTTTTAGGGCAATGGTCATGGACATGACCAAAAATCTTGAATTCATCACACCTGGGCGACCTCCATTCATACTCAACATGGATAGTTTCTTTAGTGAAATCATCTCCCGTTAAAGAAGGAATACCAATAGTAATAACATCCAAAAGATCAGCCTCTAAGTTAACCTCAATTAAGCACCGAGCAAAGCTACTCCTACCCCATGAATCCTTACACATGGAACTAGTGTATGATTCAAGCATAATCGGTTTTCTAATGAATGTAGCAATCAAGCTAATACCATCCTCTTCAAAAACTTGAAGAGGAACATCATGCAATTTTATCCAAATAGGAATGTGCGTCAATTCTTCTTTCTGCAAGCTAGTAGACATCGACCATTTCTTGAGAATGATCAGAGTTTGACGTATCATCCAAGGACCACTTTCCAAAACAGCTTCTAAACCAGCCTTAGAATCAAATTTAAAGAAAAAGAAGCCCTTTGTATTTATCATGATTCTTTTCAGTCCATGTTTACCCTAGTTGTTTCTAGCATAGTATTCGACAACCGGAAAAGCCAATCTCTTTCCAATAAAGTAACCATATAGAGTATGTTCAAAACGTGTACTAACCTTTTTGACAACTTTACAGGGAATAGAGATGTTAACACCATTAAAAACCGGATCAACCACCAAGGGATGAAAGTTAGAGCTAACTTTTGGCTGATCCTTAGCTCGTGCACCTGTAGCTCCCGCATAGGATGTTGACTTGGTATTGATATCTACAGACTGAACAAAAGGGTTATCAGCCTGTATTGAATTACTTATAGTACCTAATGCATTCAAGGTTTCCACATGATCTTCATTAGTCATTTCGGCTAATAACTCATCATGTCTACGAGCTTCAATATCATTTATTAACATTTGCAGGTCACCAACAGTTGTTAATGGAACCTCAAAAGTGGCAACAACATCAATATCAAACGGTCCTCGAGGGGGCATGTTGATAATAGTAGTATGAGAAACCAAAGGAGAAGAGATCATATTTGGACTATCACCCGCACTTAAACTCAAGTGTAGGGGAACCATCCCCTTTATCTGTTAAATAAGGGTAGAGTCAGGCTCGTGACTCGAACAAAAACAAGCGCTTTTTGGGAGGCAACCCACTATATAATTTTCCCGCACATTAGGAGTGTCTTGTGTTTTAATTCTTTATTGTTTGTTTTATTATTTTTGAATTACTTTGTAATCATGTTTTGTTTGTTTGTAACTTCGTCTTATTTGCAATCAAAGGTATTTTGCAACAAAATAAGTGTAGGAGAAATATCCAGTTTTTAGAACCAAATTTAAACATTTAAAATAAATTGTTTAGATTAATCCACATCAGTTTTGAGTCATATGATTGAATTGTTAATTCTCAGGTTGTTATGTAACATTTTGTAAAGGAAAATAACTTATAAGAATGAGTGCATGGAATTTTTCATCAAAAAACAAAAAATGAGTTTTCAAAAAGTGTGGAGACGGCGTCATGATTTACACGGGACGCCGTCACCATGACACTTGTGACGGGGTCAGGATATTCCTGACGGCGTCAAACGCTCAGTTACAGGAAAACTCAAAATTTTTAAGTATTTTTGAAAATAAAACTTGTACAACACTTAGAAAGTTGTAATTCTTTTATAAACCTGCAAAACCACGAGTTTAATAATTCTCTCATCCTATCTTTACTGCTTTATAGAGTCAACCCTAATTTCACACTGTATATTATTAAATCGCACATTTTATGCTTGGTGTAGTTGTCTTTGTCTTTGATTACATGTTATATTTGATGAGAAGAAGCTTGGAAGTTCTTAGGAAGTTTCATTGTATGATTCTTGGAGGATGATTTAACCTGTTATCGCATGTTTCTTCTCCATTATTGAGCAAACAAGGGGAGTACTAGTTTCTTTTCTCTTAATTCATTTTTACGGGTGATTCTATAGAACATTAGGGACAATGTTCAACTTAAGTGTAGGGGGGAAAATAAGCCTTAAAACTATTCTTTCATTTGCCATTTGCTTTGTCCTTAAAATGATGGGTAATATATCAAAACGTAGCATAAAAAGGTAATTTTGACCAAAATTTAATTTTTTTATGGCACATACCGACGAAAACCGAGTATTATTATCGTCTCATGGATAGGAATGTATTTGACTAGCACAAAAACCCTCAAAATTCCATCCCAAAAATGTGAGGTTCGCCTTTAGATCTATAGGAATTTAGGTATCTATTATTGATACCCATGATAGTTTATACCTTTAGCTTTCTCGAGTTAAGGAGTGAGCAATCATGTGTATCTATTTCGTCATTACGGATGTGTACGTGTGGTCTTTTT
>BQNB010099418.1:0-24928 GCA_026074375.1 Tanacetum coccineum
TATATGAGTGTATAAATATGATTTAGTGATTGGATGTCACCTCAACGATGACATGACACATACATAGCATTTAATTTCAAAATTTATCATGTTGATATCTTTATATTTTCAAAAATATATTTCAAGATATACTTTATAATTAAATTTGATCCATGAATTTATCTATAATATCTATTTCTAAAATATAGTAATATTTTAAGAAAATTTGTGAAAAGATTAAGAATTCAAAATAATTTAACATAGACCCGTGAAAAAGTAATGGGATCGACTATTTGTATCATTATGATTTAAAATTAATTTATTCGGCGAAGAACCATGTCACACCAAGCATGTAAATATTTTCTATAAATTCAGCTTACCCACCACATTTACAAATCGTAACAATTATATCACATCCCTACAACATCTAAGCACCGGAAATCCTCATTAAAACACATCTATTCCTTAAATATAGTTATATGTTCCTTAAATAGTTCCAAGGCGGGACAATGGATTTAAAAAGACGATATAGATTTAATCATTAACACCACCAATGGTACTTAAAAAAGCCTACATGTTCGGTCGTTAAGGATAAATCTCCTAATGAAAAAGATAAAAGAGAACCCGCTGCTGCTAATAGTCTTCTGCAAATTCTCATATACTGTTTTTTGAAATAGCTCGCATGCATGTACTCTATTTAAAGATTGTTTGCTTATATGAATGTTGTTCATGGTTCATCAATTTGTTATGTTTCTTTGGTATCCATATTAATTGACTTTGAATCCATTATCTTTTGTAATTGCTTTTTCAAACAGTTGTATAGAGAACTAAGCAAGGGGATGTATGGAGATCTTTCCGACCTATTAGTAGGAAGTAACGGATGGTATATCAGACTTGTAATCTCATATTCATATCACTGTTCTATTAAACACACGTTATTTTCAGTGCTAATATAACAATACTCTGAATTGTTATCATTCACAAAATTATCTCTTATAGATTCATAATAGCCTAATCGAGAGGCCTATTACACACATTTTAATTAGCTTGTTCGAATGACTGATGAAGCATGTCGCTTATATTGTGATTTTTTGTCTTTTAACAGGCCAATGGACCCTCCAAACTTTAAGAAACTGATGGAGTATCTTAGCCTTTGCACTGGTATCTTACTTTGATGCTATTGATGTATAGTTCCCACAAATTTGTTTATTTACCTTCAGATCTTTATTGTTTATGGAATCAATTGTCACTAACAAAGCTATCAAGAAAAATCATGCAAGGTATCGCCCTAGCACTAGGTTGAATAGAATTCACAGCTTGAAGACCTAATCAAGGTTCTATCTACACTTTCGACCGGAGCTAGGGTTCCACTAGAATATATAAGCTACACTGACCGTCATAGGAGGAAAGTAAAAGTCTCTTTTCTACAAGTTTATTCATTTATGCGTGTGTGTGTGTGTGTGATTCCTTACAGTTTTGAGTCTTACGGCTTTTCTTTTGGCTGCAGTTTGTCCTGGTTACTATCGATCGCCATGAGTGGTTTGCTTCTCCTCAAATTTACACTCGTGATGACGATTCCGGTCTCTGGATAGCCAAGCGAGCTCTGCCAGATGTCAATAAACAATTGGTCAATGGTGTTAACAGTATGGAAACAAGTAGTAAAATTGAGTCACACATGCTCAAGATGAATATGATACTGTAATAAAAAAATGGAAACTGGGAGAAGATCTATATGCTGATGGAAGTATGTTTGCCGAAGGTACTTTAAGTGAGCCAAAAGTCAGGTATGCATAAGGCAGTGCACCTTTTTAGTTTATTCGATTACTTGCAAGTTATGATTCTGAAACCGCTCTCATTTTTTATAATACAAATTAGCAGTCGTAGAAATTGGCTCATTCAAGTCTGTTATATTACATGTTTTTTTGTTCATTATCTGTTGTCTTATACTGGAGGATAAACTCATTCTTATTCTATTTATGAACGCAGCTGGAACTCTTTATAGGCTCAGGAAATGCATGCATACATTTTTTTACATTTTGTATCTGCTAAAGTATTCTATTTATTGTATGAACATGAAGGAAAAGAAATTTTGACAAAAGAAAAGATTATACAGAAAAAATAGCAAATGAAAGAAGAATGTACCGATCTTGATATTTGTATCCATATTTTATATCTTTAATGTATATTTTAGTGACTTGATGTGTGATCAATTATATCCATATTTGATATCTTTAATGTATCTCTAAGAAAAGTTTACTGATATGTGTATCCAATTATATTATCACAGGTTAATTCGACTTCGGTTGACATGGAAAACACTACAAATTCTCATGGAATCACTTCACCTAATGGCGATTCGATTATCTGCAATTACAGCTTTGATCTTAATCACTAAGAAAGAGGTGTGTTGGTATAATAATAGCCTACTTATTCTATTAAAAAATATGCCTTTCTTGCTTACAATATTTTGTTTGATCATGTTTGATATTAAATAGTACGATAGTTGAGGCATGTGGTGTGAAATGTTTGATCATGTTTGCTACCGTAGACTTATTAATAAGTGTCTGTAAGACATTGACTAAATTCGATATAGTTTTTGATGATAACATAAGTGTGTCTAAAACCTCTCATCTGGTATATAAGAGAAACTTGTATGTATTGGCCAACATTTGATTTCAATATCTTTCAAGCTTGTGAGCTTATATGAAGTTGTGTTTATTGGAAAATTTTTAGTGAAAAATGTGTTTTCACTAACTTTGGACATAGATAATTATTAGTAAATATAATTATTAAATGTAAGGCCAGGTCGAGCCAGTATATGTTCAAAACAGAGTTAGTGTGAATGAGATATCGAGTCTCAAAGAAGGAAAGTTGGAATGAAGAAAAATGGTTAAATGTCAGTTACAAGCTCGTTTGGTAACTGCAAATTAATGTGTTCTTAATTGACAATTAAATTGGCTGTTATGATTTGTTTCAAAGGTTTATAACTGCAAATTAATGTGTCATTAATTGACAATTAAATTGGCTGTTATAATTTGTTTCAAAGGTTTATAACTATAAAATTGACAATTAAATTGGCTGTTATGATTTGGTTTATAGCAGCTCATTAATAAGGCATTAATTGATATTGATTGCACCATTACACCATATGCATATGAATGTGTATAAATAGATGGCAATATCAACCATTCCAAGATACAAGAAAAACACACAAGAGAGAAAAGCTCCATTAACAAGTTTTCCAGCAGTCTCTTCGATCAGAAGCACTATGTTTTCCGTGATATTTCAAGCAAGTATGTCAGGTCCGGCTGTACAACAGCTTTGAACGTTGTACCCTGGGAAACAGACAACGAATCTGTTTTAAGGGAAGCGTGTCCAACACGTGCCTCGTTCCACGACCTTTTACTGTTTTCTTATTTATCGTTCATATTGTCTGTCTTCTGCTTCTACCCAATTATGTCTGTTTTATTTTCTGTTGTTTAATTTCTGTTAATTATTATTAATTATAATCAGATTTTATTTTAATAAAAGTGTACATGTTTCCCTACAATCTTAAAACAGTTTCGGTGTAAACCGAATTAAAAACACTTTTGATAAATCAGATTAATATTATTAACAGATTTTATAAACTGTTTTCTGTCGAAACCAAGATTGAGTTTCTTTAGAAATCAGTTTTAATTAAACAAATTTTGAATTACAGATCTATAACGATTTTAAAAACAGTTGTTTAGAATCTGTTTTGAAACAAAGATTGAGTTTCTATCAAATTGATATATTTTTGATCCAGTTGATTCATCGAACAAAGCTTGAGTTTCTTTTGAATTGGATTTTGTATCAAGTTTTATTAAACCAAGTCGAGGTTATTAGATATCAAGATTATTTTATCAGTTCTAAATTGTTCGTTTTAACACAAGTGTGTGCCTTTGAGATTTTGTGATGTTGTAATGGTTTCGCCAATAGTTACCAACACAGTTGCTAATCATGCTGAAAAACCAGAAAAATTCAATGGGCAGAATTTTAAGAGGTGGCAACAGAAGATGTTCTTCCATCTCGGAACTTTGAACCTTGCGTGGTTCTTAAATGAGACTGCACCTCAGGTGAAACCTCCTAAGGAAGGTCAAACCCCCTAATGCACAGGTTGTGCAAGATGTGGAAGCATGGAAACATTCAGACTTTTTGTGTCACAACTATGTTCTGAATGGTCTGGTGGACTCTTTGTACAACGTGTACTGCAAGACCACGACTGCCAAAGAATTATGAGAGTCATTGGAACGCAAGTACAAAAAAGAGGATGTTGGTACAAAGTTCTATAGAAACCTTGTTGAGTTTCTTTAGAATAGTGGATCTACTGAAACCTTGTTGAGTTTCATTGTAGAAATAGATCATGTGAAACATATCTATTAAGATCTTCTTAATGAAAATTGACAACATCATATTACATATGCGTTTTTTGTTAAAAACATTATGTAATAGGCGATATTGTTTAATTGTTTAGTCGAAAGACTTCCTTTAAAGTGGTTTTGTATAACGGATCTTACAAAACATTAGTGTTTTAAACAAAAGTCGATTAAAATCGGTTTTGTTAAGAAACACTATGTGATTGAGCACATTGTTAATAGTACCAAATTAGTTTTAAACTAATCATGGGACCTCGTATTAACAATATATTTGAAATGTCAAGAGTGACATTAAAGGATCTGCTCCTGAACTTGTTAAAAGGGAGATCGATACTCGAGTTACGTGTACGGTAGATGCTTTTAAGCATTCAGAAACCTTATGTGCCATAACTATGCGTTATATGGTCTGAATGACATAAAAACTGAGGCCATGAAGGAATCTGACCTTAGGTAATGGTGGATTAGTACTTCGGTATCATGTCATGTATATGGTGATAAGAGTTTGATTATCTCTTTTAATGCAGCTAAGAATGGAGAGATTGAATTTGGGCAACTCTCCAACTACTAATATCAAGGGAAAAGGAGATGTGATTCACATCTAGAAAAGAGTCTAAGTTAACCAATGCGTTGTACGTGCCGGAGGTTCGTAGTAATCTTGTGTCCGGATGGTTGCTTAGTGAAATTTGGCTTTCATTCTGTGTTTGAATCAAAATTGAGTTAACGAATAACATAATTTGAGTCTATATGGGGTTACACCTTTAAATGTTTAAGCTAAACATATTTTCTAATGGTCATTTTAGTAAAATGAGTGTGAATTTAACTTATTTGATTCTTTAAACGTATGGCATGGCTGACTCAGACATATTTTAAATTATAACTCAATATGTTGCCTAATTAAACCAAATTGGATACCCATTTTTGTATTGACACGGACTATAAATTAAAACTTGTGTTGAAGTCAAATTAACAAGATTTTTTTTTCTCTCGGTTGAACGAAAATAACCGAACCCTTGATAGGATTCACATGGTTTTATGTGAATTAGAATTGATACCTACTAAGGTAGCGAATAGCGAGTACTTCATCATATTTGTTGATGGTAGTACAAAATATTGCTATGTACACTTACTTGAGAGTAAGGATATAGACAAGATTGTTCTATATAAATAAGTTGAGAATTAACTTATTATCGGATACAAGGTGGTTTGAAGTCATGTCGGAGGTGAATTTGTGTCTCTATTTCTAAATTTATGTGTTAAACTTAAAATAAGACACACATATATTGCTCTCGATATAGAAAAGAATCGTGCCTTAGAAGATATGGTTAATGCCATGTTCGTAAGTCTTGGTTTAAGCCATGGCATGTGGGGGAAAGCGATTATATCGGCTACTTATCTTTTAGATGTCCTTGTAAAGAAAGTAAGATAATTTTATGAACTATATGGGTGAAAAGAAAACTGTCTTATAAGTATTTACAACTATGGGGGGTATCTAGCTAAGATATCTGTATTGAACCCCAAGGTTCAAGAGATTTGACCTGAAACTGTGAATTGCATGTTCTTAGTATATGCTCATAACAGTAGTGCTTATGGTTTCTTTGTATATACACAAGGATATGATAATGGAATAAAGAAGTGCTTCCTTCTTTGAAAATATATTTCCTTGTTCATAAAGGAAATTGGAAGATCATCTAGAATAAATGATGAAGTTGTCCAAGATCAGAGACAACGGGATGATAATGATCTCCAAGATGAGAGATAAGATCAACCCAAGGAAGAAGAGGTTGAACCTAGAAGAAGCAAAAGGGCAAAAAGTCAAGAAATCGTTTGGACCCGATTTTGTTTCTTTTATGGTAGGAAATGAACCTACTTCTTATCGAGAAGCGGTAACTTCCTCAGAATGGCTCAATGGAAAGAAGCCAATAAAAGTGAAATAGATTCTATTATACAAAACATACTTGGAAGCTCGTGGTTTTACTTTCCCGTTGTAAACCACTAGGCTATAAATGGATCTTCAAGAAGAAGATGAAAGCCGATGGCACCATTGCCAAGCACAAAGCAAGATTGGTAATCAAAGAATTTAGACAACGCGAAGGTCTAGATTACTTTGATACTTATTCTCCTGTTACGCGAATAACCTCGACTAGAATGGTACTTGCTATTGCCGCATTAAGGAATTTGGAAGTTCACCTAATGGATGTGAAACCGACATTTCTAAACGGAGATTTAGAAGAAGAAATATATATGAACCAACCACAGGGTTTCATAGCTCCTGGATTAGAGAGCAAAGTTTGTAGGCTTGTTAAGTCATTATATGACTTAAGGAAAGCTCCAAAACAAGGACATCAAATTTCACCATATCATGTAAGAATGTGGATTTGAAATTAATGGATGTATATGTGTACTCCTGTGTTTATACATAGATGGTATAATTATCACTAGAAGTGATAAGAAGATAAACAAATCCACTAATGGTATGTTGGAGTCAAGATTTGACATGAACTTCATTAGTTGTTGGATATGGTTCTTGGATGTGAACCAATATGGATTTGTGTTAAGTTAAAAACATTGTAAGGACAATATTCTTGAGAGGTTCACTGTGGGGGGTTCCGGCCAAGCTAGAATTCAATGACATCTTTTAATCTAAAGGTGTTGCCCATTTTGAATACTCAAAGAGTATTGGGCATCTTATGTGTCTAATGACGTGCGTCTGACTTGATTTAGAACTTATTGTCAAGTTAAGTAGATATACCAGTAATTCAAGTGGGGACCATTTGAATAAGTATTACATGAGTACTATGATTGCATTATGGAAGATATCCGGCTGCTATCAAAAGATAGAGCAATGCAAACACGGATTTTGATCCACTAGAGCGGATGTATTTACGCTAAGTGGAAAGCTATGTCTTAGAAATCTTGAAAGTATTTCAAACAGACCTTTATTTATTTTTTTTTTTTTATAGCTAAATCTATGATGATATCTAAATTTATCATTCAAGATAAATTTATGGAATATGCGGGATATTTACGTTAATTCGTAAAGGACATACCAAGATGGCGTAAACCGGTAACGGCCATGTTTATAAAGTGTGATAGTCAATTGAATTTTGACAGAGCTCATATCACAATGTAAAACGGTAAGTCGAGACATATTCATCATAAACGATGATTGGTGCGACAACTACTCTCAAATAGAGTTATCACGATTGACTACGGAAAGTCAATGGATAACATCGCGGATCCGCTTGCGAAAGGCTTAAGCAGAGAGTTAGTTAGAGAGTCGTCTAAAGGAATGAGTTTCTATGAAGGAAAACCTAACCCAGTTGACTGGAGATCCCAAGATCTAGGTTCAATAGGACAACCTAATCATAAAAATGTGGGGGAAGTCACGTCAATATAGGGGTGTTACTTAAAAATTATAACATCTTAGTCCATTCCTATAACAAATGTGACTTGTTGAGAGGTTAAACATATGGCTTTATTGATTCAAGATGAAATCACAAAGCATAATGATTCAAGATGAAATCACAAAAACATATGTTTTTAATGATTCATGATGAAATCACCTATGTGAGAGAGAAGTGGGGTCGCTTCGAAGGGAATTGTGGGGGCGCAATTCCTAAGAGCTCTTGCAGAACCAGGCTAGTGCTCATGACCATAACGAGCACGACTATGAGGACTTGACAATGTCAGGGAGAGTCGTGTGTGAGTGTGTATTGTCGTCTACGTAAACAGAGGCTGAGTTCAAGGACATCGCGTCTACTCAGATCTAGGAGGCTAAGTGCATCTCACAAGGGAAGGTTCAAAGGGTCACACCTACCTATCCTATGCAGGACTCAACCGCAGAAATTTCGCCAAAAATTTCGAGTGTTTTCGACCGATTTCCATTCATGTGGGGGATTGTTGGAAAATTTTTAGTGAAAAATGTGTTTTCACTAACTTTGGACATAGATAATTATTAGTAAATATAATTATTAAATGTAAGGCCAGGTCGAGCCAGTATATGTCCAAAACAGAGTTAGTGTGAATGAGATATCGAGTCTCAAAGAAGGAAAGTTGGAATGGAGGAAAATGGTTAAATGTCAGTTACGAGCTCGTTTGGTAACTGCAAATTAATGTGTCCTTAATTGACAATTAAATTGGCTGTTATGATTTGTTTCAAAGGTTTATAACTGCAAATTAATGTGTCATTAATTGACAATTAAATTGGCTGTTATGATTTGTTTCAAAGGTTTATAACTGCAAAATTGACAATTAAATTGGCTGTTATGATTTGGTTTATAGCAGCTCATTAATAAGGCATTAATTGACATTGATTGCACCATTACACCATATGCATATGAATGTGTATAAATAGATGGCAATCTCAACCATTTCAAGATACAAGAAAAACACACAAGAGAGAAAAGCTCCATTAACAAGTTTTTCAGCAGTCTCTTCGATCAGAAGCACTATGTTTTCCGTGATATTTTAGGCAAGTATGTCAGGTCCGACCGTACAACAGCTTTGAACGTTGTATCCTGGGAAACAGACAGCGAATCTGTTTTAAGGGAAGCGTGTCCAACACGTGCCTCGTTCCACGACCTTTTACTGTTTTCTTATTTATCGTTCATATTGTCTGTCTTCTGCTTCTACCCAATTATGTCTGTTTTATTTTCTGTTATTTAATTTCTGTTAATTATTATTAATTATAATCTGATTTTATTTTAATAAAAGTGTACATGTTTCTCTACAGTGTTTGTGTTGTCACATAAGTTTATAGTGTTTTATATTAGCAGATTAGTCGCATAGACAAGACATCAGGAAAGCTTTATGACATCTGAATGTTAACATATATAGTAGTAGAACATAAGCATATCATATATTTATCACTACTGCATACTTTGATGTCTATAGTCTAAGCCTGGCAGAGAAAAAGACAGTCACTTCTTTGGCCTTTTATGGTTTTCTACATATGAACTCACGTCTTAGCATGTGGGATTGTTTCATTTTTAGTAGAGGTGAGCATGGTTCGGTTTAGTTCAGATTTTGTATAAAACCGAAACCGAACCTAAAAAAAATCGGTTTTTGATTTTTATAAACCGTTCGGTTTTATAAATTAATATTGTTTAGATGAATTACATGCTAGCCGCAACCGTCAGCAAATGTATCGTATACTGTAAAGTGTGAAATAACTCAAAATCACCCATACATATGGCCATAATGTTGAATGCCCAAACAACAATTTAGCTTACTTATATTCCATTGATCTTCATAGTCTTCTTCCATGCTTTTTTACCACGGTAGATCGATAGATTGAAGCGTCTTAAATTAGTAGGTTCTCCAAACTTCTTGCAGTAGATCACTGAATTCATAAGTCTTAAAGTAGAACCGAGTTAACATTTGTTACTCTTGACTCATATTGACAGTGTACTGAGGAAGCTCATCGGCAGGTTGATTGTGACATTGTGTCAAAGTGGATAATGAAGAATAGCGTAGAGTCTGAGAACATGAACTGGTATTTACTTATAGAATATATTTTTCTTTTCTGCATTACCTTTGTCGTATCAGTTACCATTTTAATAAATCGATGGTTGCGTATCAGTTTTGGTGGAATTCCAGAATGGTCACTTTGTAACCTCTTTTATTGATGATCTGTACTTTTTTGTATTTCTTGGCGAATAAAATATCAATTTATTGATTATTTGGTGTGCCGATTTTTGGTAAAAATTTGTTGTGTAATTGATGCATCCGTTATTTTGTAGTCGATGTATCATACAGTGCATTTCGAAACAACCATCAAAGTCAGTTGTATCATTTAGGTGATGGATATGTACACGTTTATTAGTCATGTATCAGTTACTTCTCAGTGGTGTATAAGCTATTTTATATTTTAATATATTATATTATGATCACCATATCTGAATTTGTATTTGTGTTTAGTTTTGATCTCTAATAGTTGTATTTCAAACTCCTAAGCTGATGTATTTGTGTATGATAATGGGAGTATTGCTATAAAATTTTATTCTACTTGAAATTGATATGTGGCGTTCATAGTCCACCTTATGAGTGTTGTAAAGAGCTTTATGAACTTTACAAGAAAGCTTTGGAAGAGACCATTACTTCAAAGGTGAGACTTTTATAACCACACACATTGGATTTTCATGCTTTTTTCATACTATAACATTGATTACGTCTTTTATGACCTTTTTTGTTAATTATTCAAACACAATGAACCCAGGTCATACCAGCTCTTAAGGATAAACCATGTATATGGCTCTTGAATGAAGTTTGCAACATGTGGGCAAAATACAAGGTCATGGAAAAATGCCTTGGAGGTTTCTTCTTGTATATTTATCGTCACGCTACCGAGGATAGTATGGCTAATTCTCTTAACAATCTCTCGATTTGTGGCTTCCATGATATTGTAAACAGATATCTTATGTTAACTTGTCATTGTTCTTACTTTGTCGAGTTTTGTTCTTTAAAATGCTATATTTGCTCATATATAAATATTGTTCTCTGTCATTGAACTGTATCAGGTGTTCTAAGAAGTGTATCGTATACAATTATTTAGCTTTGATCCTGCGGATACGAGCCCTTTTAGGATTTAAAACATATAAGTGTTATCTGATTTTTATATCTTAATAATTGATGAATTATTCTTGTGTAGCTTGAACGTGATTCTGGGCGTCTGCTAGATTGCATTGGCTGGACTGGCCTACCCATAGATAGGTTCATGATTTCAGATATATTATAAGTTTAAGAGCTTATGCTTTTTAAAAGCTTGCATAAGCTGTCACTCAAATACAATAAAAGAGGTTAAAATAACAGGCATTAGGCTGCTCTTCGACTCGAACCAACAAAACAGAACTGATATATACAAGTTGTATTTGTAGTATCTTTTCAATTGCATTGACTAGTTTTTTACATTCTTTTCTTGTGGTCATAGGTACACATCACTCTAAAGCATTAATCACACGTTCTGAATACATTACTAAACGTCCGTCAATATAATAGGCTCGATCAGATCAACGTAAGTGAGTGTCGTGTTGAATATGCTTAGTCTTTTAATGTGTGTGTGTGTGTGTGTATATATATATATATATATATATATATGATAAATATCAAATAAAAAGACAAATATCCGTGAGAAGGATAAAAAAAAATTTTTTTAAAGTTCTCAAAAAGTTCCTAAAAAGAATAAAGCCCTACACATCCCACACTTACCATCAGTCCTGAAATATAAAAGATTGGGATGTTAATCAACAAAATAAAGGGTAAGCGAATTCAAATAATGTCTAATAATAAATGATACCATGGGATATACACTAATAAATATTATATTGGTTCTGTAAGAGCTCCTAATGAATCAGTTAGAGATAACAAAAGAGATTTATGAAGATGTATTGTATGCGTATGTAAGCCGAAAGGTAATCATTCCTCTTTTGTAGTGTACTAGTAAGTTTCTTCTTCTTTTTCCCTTTTCTTTTCCTCTATTTAGAAACTAGAGAACGCAGGCAAGGAAATGGTTAACCAAAGGGAGTTTCCAAAAAGGTAATTTACTAGAACTTATAGCTTTTTTACATGCTTTATCCTGCATTACTGACCCTAGTGTTCACTCATATGTTCATTTCAGATACTTAATCAGAGTTCATTTTTGGGGTCTCATTGTTGGTCTTGATCATATTTTCAGTTTGTTTTTTGGTCCCCATTACAGAAAACAGAGAACGCACACACCTGATTGAATTGCTTTTGTTTAGGGCCAAAAAAATTTCATGCAAGCCTCCCTTGATTTGAAGGGTCTATCTGAGTTGATGAATGCATATAATGAAGACTACATTGCTAAAGATAACAAAATAAAGGGACTTGAGGACAAGAATTCATGGTATGAGACCCAGTTAAATCGAAAACACATACATCTTGAAGAGCGTAAGAAGGATTATTACAAGGTGAAGAAGGATAATGAGCAAATGAAGGAGCATAAAAATGAAATGGACCGGACGAAGAAGGATAATTTAAATGACATGGATAATATAAAGAAAAAGGCACATGCAAATGAAATGGACCTGGTGCTGCTGAAAAGGAATGCAAGCAATGCAGAACTCGAGCAGCTCGTGGCACAAAGCAAAGAAGCTCATAGAAGACTCTACGAAATGGTAATTGAAGAGCTTTTAAAAGAGGCAAGTAACAACAAAGAAACTGGGAAGGCAGTTGAGTTGCGGGTGAGATGTGGATGAAGGAAAGGATGGAACTATTTGCCTAAAAAGGTCCCCTTCCCGAAAATGATCATATTGTCTAACGAAACGATCTTTTTGTCTAAAATTGTCTAACGAAACTATCATTTTGTCTAGCATTGATGTGATGATAACGTTGTCGTGACTATTTAACAAATCTAATATGGTACACTTGATTATTTTCGTCTATAAATAAATAAATGGACAACTCATTTACTGCCTTAAGCATGGGAGCAAGTGGGGTCTTGTTTTCTAACAGCCATTTTCGTACATTGGACATCCTAGCCAACTGCAACCACCAATAGTTGAATTCTCTTAAAAAGCAAATCATCTTAAATCATACGGAGTATTTGTTTCCTTCATGTCTTTATAGTAAGTAACTCCCAATATCGTCTTCCACGGGTTATGGGTACTAATACCGTCCTTCCACAGTGTATGGGAGAGGTTGAGACGTAGACAACTCTACTACCCCTACAAAAGGTAGAGAGGCTGCTTCCGGTTCTACCAATGGTAGAAAAGGACCTCCGGCCTTGTAGGGAGTGAGTATCGAACCCTTGACCTATGCCTTCAAAGACAAATGTGTTAACCACTTGATCCAACCCTACTCTACACTTCCTTCATGGGACCCTTCATGTCTTTATCATAATGATATATATGGGATCCCCATATATATTACATAGTATGTCAGTGTGACTCTTGGGTGTTCATATTGCCTTCATGCACATGCTATAAAATTTTGTGAATAATAAAATTTTGTGAAGCAATAAAGAAACCGTCATTCATCATTTTTAAGTACAACAAAGAATCACTTATCAACAAAATAACAAAGAAATTATTACGAGCTTCATAAAATGTGCTAAACTAAATAATAACACATCACTTCTTTGAGTGGCTAAACATTAAAAAAAATGCGTTCATATGAATGGAGGTCTTGGATCGATAATGTAAAACTGCCGAAGAAGAATAAAAGCATGTTCCAAGGTATTTATTTTGTGATGTGGTGGCTTCTATGGAATTTTCGTAATAAGAAGATGTTCGAGGCCAAGCCCAAATCTAAGGAGACGTTTTTTGATGAGATTATTTGTAGTTCTTATTACTGGTGTCGGTATAGATGCAATATTTTGTTTAGCTGGGACGATTGGTATAAAAACCCGTCTCTTTCCGAGTTTTAAATAAAAGTGAAAATTATATAGACGATCACTTTTACTACAACAAGATGTAGTAGATTTACAAATTGTTTGCCTAGATCCTCAATTTATTTGAACAAGATATAACCAAAACAGTGATAAAGTTATTGTGGAGTATAGATCACTCAATAACTTTATGTCGGATCATAAAGTAAGGTAGTTGGTAATTTTAGTGTTATCAATTTATTTTATGTAATTGTGGTTTACTTTGAGACTAATGGCCTTATACAAGTATAGCTCATGACGGGTTACGAGGTTCGGAGTGAACAGTTGAACACTCGTCAAAGTTAGCTCGATATCGTCGAGACAAAGATGCGGGGGTCAAGGGGCAGCGCCCCAAAACCTAAACGATTTTTACTATTTAGTATTATCAGTTTTCCCGCTATAAACCCAAACAATGCATCTTTTACCAACCAACACAATGGTTGGAGTATAACCGAGAATAACCTAATTTCGGTTATGAATATAACGAGACTTGGTCTCATTTGAAGAACATAACATAAACAAATATTCTAACGTTTCTTGATTGATTTCTCGTGCCTTATAATTCAATTGTCCTGTCTGTCTTATTCAATTAAGGATTTCGTGAACCCGAGGCATATAAGGTCGAAATACTTTAATCTGAAACTGATTACACCATTCAGATTGATATCCAGATTATAGACCATATAATATAGAGCAATGCTAGATCCACAAAATTCTTACAAAAATATATCCACAAAATGATTTGTCAATTAAGCATGGAGGGTAAAAAGGTAAAATGAAAGATTATGAAGCAATGTGATTGGACCAAAGCCATTGCCAAGTCATTATGTGGATTATTTTTTGTAAACTCTTTGTGAGTGTAGCATTTCTCTATAATATAATACGTATGTTACGACATTTTGAGACCATGTATTATGTGACACAAATGCAATAATACGTATGTTACGACATTTTGAGACCATGTATTATGTGACACAAATGCAAGAATATTTCCAATTAGTATAGATAAGTTGAATAATACACCTATAAGTAACATGTTCTTAGTTTTGAGTCAACTTATTGAACATGTCTTAGAGGAAATGTTGTGTATAAACGACATATTTAAGACCTTTATGTGGATTTGATGACCTTTAAATCTGCATAACTAATTAGTTGTCTTTCAAAAGTAGCTATATTTACTAGTTTTTGTATTTGTAGACAACGGTTTTAACCTGGTAGTCAAATCAGCTTAACCTATGAACCCGTGACTCAACAGGGTTGTTTAGCATTGATTCGAAACCGTAATGCAGATAGTATCTGCCCGATGGGATAAGGAGTAAGAAGAAGATGCAACAAGTGAAGACAACCACGCTTAAAGTTTGTTACCGTAAGCGTTTCACATTGAAAATCTTTTTGTTGGTTATCTCTTGATGGCTTTAGTCCCAGTCTTCCATGTTCCATGCTCATTATTATCAGCCGATATTATTTTTGTGGGATAAAGCACCTGTATCCACCTAGTTTATCTTTTATTTTTCATTCTTTTTCCTTCTATCCCTCGAGAACACCAATGGCTGATAACAAAAAAAATAAAGGTAAAAATGATCTTCTAAAAGTATGTCAAACATGATTAGATCATGTTATGAGTTTAATATTGTAATTGAAAAATAAATAAGTTTGGGCCCATGATTTTATTAAAAGAAAAAAAGTTTTATACAATTAACTAATTTTGTGATTGGTGAACATATTAATCAGTTTGACCTCACTTTATGAGGATTCTAACATCCAAAAAATAAAAAATAAAACTAGAGATTAAGGTGCATACTCCACAAAATAAAACGATGATAAAAATAAGCATGACATGGAAGACTGGACCTTATAAGCATGATCCATTTTGTTATCAAGAACAAAGATAATTACTCCCAACACCACCACACTTAAAGAAATGATGGCCAATTATACAAAAAGGATTGATGTAATTTTAATTTATCATCTACAATTACTTATACTTATTTACTTTGTAATTTAAATAGTAAAAGTTAAAAGCAACCAAAAATTAGCTCCTTGTAGCTACAATCAGCAAATGAAGTGCTTGATTGTGCTCTACCACATAGACTGCCTATCACTCCCACGATGTTGAGCGTTGTGACGGTCGCATACTATGTAATGAGAGACAATGACAGAGGGAGACAAGTTTCTAAAAAGAATAAAGCCCTACACATCCCACACTTACATCATAGTCCTGAAATATAGAAGAGTGGATGTTAATCACATATAAAGGGTAAGCGAATTCAAATAATGTCTAATAATAAATGATACCATGGGATATACACTAATAAATATTATATTGGTTCTGTAAGAGCTCCTAATGAATCAGTCTTATCTGTCTTATTCAATTAAGGATTTCGTGAACCCGAGGCATATAAGGTCGAAATACTTTAATCTGAAACTGATTACACCATTCAGATTGATATCCAGATTATAGACCATAGAATATAGTACGTATGTTACGACATTTTGAGACCATGTATTATGTGACACAAATGCAATAATACGTATGTTACGACATTTTGAGACCATGTATTATGTGACACAAATGCAAGAATATTTCCAATTAGTATAGATAAGTTGAATAATACAACTATAAGTAACATGTTCTTAGTTTTGAGTCAACTTATTGAACATGTCTTAGAGGAAATGTTGTGTATAAACGACATATTTAAGATCTTTATGTGGATTTGATGACCTTTAAATCTGCATAACTAATTAGTTGTCTTTCAAAAGTAGCTATATTTAGTAGTTTTTGTATTTGTAGAAAACGGTTTTAACTTGGTAGTCAAATCAGCTTAACCTATGAACCCGCGACTCAACAGGGTTGTTTAGCATTGATTCGAAACCGTAATGCAGATAGTATCTGCCCGATGGGATAAGGAGTAAGAAGAAGATGCAACAAGTGAAGACAACCACGCTTAAAGTTTGTTACCGTAAGCGTTTCACATTGAAAATCTTTTTGTTGGTTATCTCTTGATGGCTTTAGTATGTTGAGGTTAAAATACTCTTAATCTATGATGTTAAAATACTCTTAATCTATCAGTTGGTGACTCACAGAATGGGAAGATTGTATATGAATGCTAAATGCTCCATATTCTATCTTCATCTGATGTAGCTTAGAAGTAGCTTAGATTGTTGCTTTAGCTCGTGTCCTAAATGCTCGCTTGGCTTTTATTAATATATATCTCCGTTGTTCTTAATATTTGTTGTTGTGTATACTTTGCTACCTTTTTTGAAAGATCAAACCTTCTTGATTGGTTGATGTAAATGAATGACTATAATGGTGGAAGATTAAACAAAAATGAGGCTATATGTTGGTCGAGTTTGTTCTCCGTTAGCTCTTCTAGTTTTGATTATACACTGACGTGCAATTTTGCAAAATATAATAAACAGATTAACGGAATTATCAGAATTTGGTCTCAACTGATTCTTTGATGTCAATTATTTCTCATTACCAAACACTGGAATTATAAAAATTCTCATCAATTTCATTCTCTACTTCAATTCATTTCACTGAATTTCTCCCTACCAAACGTGCCCTTACTATATTACTAGTGTCGTTCTTTGTTAAATCTAGCATGAACTATGCTACAAACATCAAAGAGAATCGATTAATTATGGCCTCAACTGCCCGACGCCTCCAAAAACCAAAAGACAAGTCATAATTCCTTACGGAGAAAATTTCAGTATTTTGGAAGAACTGAGTTTTAAAAAGCTAAACTCATACTCTGTATTTTTTAGGCACTCGGGAAAACTGTAATCCACGCAAGCCTATTCAATTAACCTACCAAAAACTCCATTTTGGTTGGGGTAATCTACCGTTTCCATATCATAACCTAGATTGCTAAATTTTGAGTTATGGCTAAATCCATTGTTAAGCACCAGCATAAGAGAGGGATAATGCCCAAAGCCACATATGTAAAAAGATATGAATCCCTACAGATTCGACATAAAAAGACATCCTTAAGTTTCAGTGCCAGCTACATGGTGACCATCATACAATTTTCTGGAAAGATGCTAATTATTCAGTTGAGCATTTGTCTACTTTGCTGCAGCAACAAGCGCAGATCTTGCTTGGGTAAAAGTAGAAATGACTGATCCCAGTTGCAACTTGTCATTGCACCCAAAAGTCAACCTATACCTGCATAGCCAATAACAATCACAAAAACAAATTTCAGCAACTAATAACTTGAATTGCAATTCATCTATAACATAATCCCTTTTGTTGCAGAAATGATATAACACTTTCCAAACTAACCCATTCATTACCCTTTTAGCTATATGATATATATCTTTACTTGACCCATTTCAGATAAAAGACAATCGAAAATACCCATCCATAAGTAAATCACTAGACATTGCCACCTCTAAAGAAATGAAAGGTAAAAGTACATACTCGATATCAGCCAAGTCATTGATGAGCTGGACTCTAACATCTGAGGGCATTTTGATTCTGAAAACAAACCTGAAAACACACACGTGTCTTTTAGTAAGACAGCTGCAAAATAAGTAGTAGCTTACTAGCCAGATATATGAGACTTACATAGTTACTTCTCTTACGATGTCCACTAATGCCAATCCTTTAGTTGCCTTCATATTGGATATTTCTACGAAGAGTTAAGCACCAACCAACAAAGATAAAGAAGAAAAGTAAAAGCAAAAGATGCTGGGAGGAAGAGATTCCTCTTGGATTGCATGCTAAAAAATAAATCTAAAATTAACTAATGTTGGATACGTTGAAAGCTGGATGAAAAAGGCTCATTAAGAAGCCAGTACGATATCTGCTCAATGTCTTTAGGCAATGGATTGCCAGTGCAGAGGTAGACAGCTTCTTCAGTTATCTGCTGAGAAGCCATATGTGTTGACTGCATGAATTAAACACAGTGGAGCTATTAGCTTACTTGTAATCATAACAGACATCAAATATCAGCCAAGAATCTGTCACTGTGAACCACATCATATGTATGCCTGTGTATTCTCTATACAAAGACTACTCTTGAAGCCAGCATATAAATACTATTGACTAGATTTTTTTATACCTAAATTAGGACAATAATGTGCTTCCTTCAATAATTCAGACTTATTTAAGGCATATGTATACCGTGTGTGTGTGAGCGCACGTGTATTGAAGTTTCTAACACATCTACATTGATAGATGTATCAAGTATGTGCTAATAAATTTCAATTCACGATGAATATCTCATTTTTATTCAGCTTATTAAAACAAAATAAGATGACTAGTTTACATTCTGCTTTTCTTAGCTGATGCAAAATGTACATGTAGCCTCGAAGCACAAATGAATCAAATATAACTTCCTACTTTGATAAAAAGTAAATATTCGCACTATAAAGACTGAAGAAACTGTTAACTGAAACAGATAGTGAGCAAGAAACAGATTACCTGCAAAATGTTCAAAGCCTTCCTCATATCACCATTGCTAAGCCGTACAAGAGCTTTCAATCCATCTTCCGTCACGTCAAGCCTAATTTAACATTTATCATTAGTTCATTACAGTATTAAAATCAGGGGTTTCTTAAAAGATGTCTTGTATCATTACCAAAGGGGGCAGAGTTCAAAAGTGAACATGAGCCAAAACATTAAAAACCCTAAAAAAAACTCGATAACTATTACATATATACCATACGTAGTTCCCAATATGATTCAACTAAGGTGTAAGGAAATTGAATGGGCTTAGGAGCAAAAAAAATCATGGTAAGGTCAACTTTGATCATCCAAGGATAAGTAGTGAGCAAAATGTTTAAAAAAAATTGAAAACAATCAGTATGCAATGTGGTTCTATATGAGATCCCATGCCGGTTTACAAGGCCTGCTAGCTACGATGCATACTTGAAAACTATGAACGGATGAAAGGCATATATGTACAAATCATACATGCATAATGAAAGTTCGTTAAAAGTAACCACGTTCTATAACAACATACAATTATGTGACATATAATTTCTTTAAGCAATGGAAAGAGTAAGTGGGGATCATCAGAAATCAAGTCAAGCTTTGAGCTTTTCAAGAAGAAAGCTAGCAAACTTACCCTTCTGCAGTAATCACATGTTTGAGTCGTTCATTGACATGAACAGCATCCAGAGGTGCAAACCGAAATCTAGTGCATCTTGATTGCAGTGCAGGAATAATCTTGTTGACATTATTACAGATAAGTGCAAACCTAGTACTTTTCGTATATCTCTCAATCACTGCATTACAAAAACATTCACCAGTAAATACCCATCAAATAGAAGCACAACCAAGTTACTTCAACATCAAACATTACCTCGCCGAAGAGCAAATTGCGCATCTTTGGTCATTGCATCCGCTTCATCCAAAAGAACCAGCTTCACCGATGCTTTTGCGCTGACAAACAGCAAACAGACAAAGAGGATACATAAACCCAAAAAAACATGTCAACGCTAAGTTCAAATAAATACAGCTTAGAGGGGTTTGGGAACTGGGGTTGCTTATTTTTCTGCTTAGTTTCTTATTTTTATGCAGATAAGCAGTTTCAAGTGTTGGGATCATCCAAAGTCCAAACTGCTTCGGCTTAGCAGGTCGACACATGCTTATTGAAATGCTTATTCGAGATAGAAGTAAAAGTTACTTTTTTTACCATCATATCTAAACCTAAAACCCATTATAAACTAATTAGTTAAAATAATTCTAACAAAATAATGTTTTCTGGTATTATTGCATACAAAGTAAGCAAATATGTACACTATTTCTTGTAGTGTGTAATTAAGCAGCTATTAAGTGCTTAATCAAAACCAGCAAAGCAACCCCAAACACACTCTTAGGGGGATTCAGTATCTAGCAACAACTTTATATCATAAAAGAGTGACCCATAGCCAAAAACCCTATAAGATACAGCCAGTCATATAATAAAAACAACAAAATCAATGATTTTTTACCCAAAAGAAAAGCTCTGAGTACTCGCAAAATCCTGAATCTGCTGTCTAACAACATCAATCCCACGTTCATCAGAAGCATTAAGTTCCAAAACCATATTATGCATTTGTGCCCCAAACAGCTTCCTAGCAACAGCAAGTATAGTCGACGTCTTGCCCGTCCCGGGTGGTCCATACAGCAACAAATGTGGCATCTTGTTCTCACTAGTAAGCCTATCAACTGTTCCATAAATGCCCCCAACAAGTAAAAAACACATCTCAAGACATACCCAATTCAAAATAAATACAAAACATTCAAATGGGTTAAAAAAATACAGCAACAAATGAGAAATTTTATCGTCATTAGCGAGCCTATCAGCTGTTAGATGAAATGCCACAATGAAAATATTTTTTGACTTGCCCAATTCAAGATTTGTTGAAAAGATGTGTTTAAGCTATACAACAAACGTGTATTTTTTTAATGTGTTACGGTATGACACATGTACCCAAAATATTACTACTCTTTTGGAAGCTGAACCTATTGTTTTGTACAGTCAGTTTTGTAACGGGTTACGAAACATTTTAAAAAGTACATGTCTATCAAGGTACCAAAAGGGTAATGATTTGGGTAAACGTCCAATAATTGAACATTTTAAAAAGTATGTATCTATTGTATAGCTTAAACCCTGAGAAATACTCGACTAGATAAATAAATAGATTAATAGATGAGGGCATTTTATTCTAACTAGTAAAGCCTATCAATTGTTCGACTAAGTGCCACAACTAAAAAAAACACATTTTTTAGTTAGCCATGGTTTCCGACCTTTTGGCCGACTAATCCATGGGGTTTGAACCCACCACCACACAGACTCAAACCGGGTAAAGCCCTCTTGTTTTCACCTAGCAGGAATTGAACTTGAGACCTCACACATCTTAGAGTGATAGTCACATGTCCTTTTGCCACTAGGCCACCCTTGAGTGGTTAAAAAAACACATTTTGAGACATACCCCATTTAAGATTTATACAAAACATTCAAATGGGATGCAGAAATACAGTAACAAATGTGGCATTTTACTGTCATTGGCAAACCTATCAACCAAGAACGGAACCCAGATAAAATTTGAAGAGGTTCATTTAAGAAAAACTAAAACAATGTTAAAAACACAATTTTTTTTCCAGGTTCATTTAAAAAAAATCGAGGGTTTTTACAAAAATTAGCACTACGCCGCAAAAATCTATCGGTTACGCCTCCACTATCAACTGTTGGAGAAAATACCCCATTGAAAAACACAAAATAAGATTAACCCAGTAATATATTAATCGATAACATTCAAATAAGACGAAGAGATACAGTAACAAATATGGTATAAATAAGCCTATCAACTGTTCGACGAAATGCCACAATGAAAAAAAACACATTTTGAAGCTAACCCAATTCAAAATTTGTTAAAAGATTAAAAAGGGTATAAGAAAAGTAGGTTTACTTGTATCGATGATGTCGCGATGAGCCGCGACGTCTGCGAGAGACTGTGGGCGGAATTTTTCGACCCATGGTGTGAGTTTGGTGTGCGGTGGTGGTGCAGTGGCTACGGATTTGCCTTTGTTTGTGGTGGTGATGGGTGTCTCGTCGTCTATGTCCATTACATCCGCCATTTTTTTAGGATTGGGATTCAAGGTTTTTTTGGGGGTTTTGTGTGTGTGTTTTGCGCGGGAGAAAATCAAGTGTATGGCGCCACACACTGCCTAGGGCTTGCTATTAGGCGGCCTACGATTAATTTTATAATCAATTTTACCACTAAAACGTAAGTAGTACGGTAGTAGTTATTTAATGAGAAAATTCATAAAAGAGCCTCTGTACACATTTTGGTCAAAAGTCATCCTAATTCTTAAAAGAGTCATGATCTACTGCTCTATCGGGTTAGATGGTTGACACGTGTTATTTTTTATTATTAAAAAGTACATATGAGAAGATTGTTTGTCTTATTATTAAAAGAATAAAAGGTTCAAAGTACCCTCAATTATATTCTATCTCTCTCCTACCATAGTTACCGATGAATCTTTCTTCCCTAAACTAAATATCATTTTTTTCTTCTTCTAATTATCAAGTTCTTTCCATCATAAATTTTGTATTTCTCTTTTCTTTTTCAACTTATTATCAAACTATGTGTGATTTAGATTCATTTTTTTCTTCGTACTCATTTTAGATTTAACAACGGCCAATTACTTATTTTCATTTAAGATTCATTTTTAAAATATCATCTTTGATCTTTTATTTATGGTTGAAAGAAAAAAGAGATTTTTTAAAATGAATGTGGCCGATCCACCAACCACGGATCCACCAACCTTATGGAGTGTTTGGGTTGTTTGACTGCAACGAATGTGGCCGGATCTTGCAACATTTAATAAAGATGTGTGGTCGATCTGTGTTAAATGGGATGTGGGGGTGATCTCCATGGTCGGAAATGGTAGAGGGTGACGGAAGGGAGTTGCAGGTGGCGGTGGGTTGGCCCGAAATGGTTTTATTTGTTGTGGATATGGTAATAAAGGGTCTTGATAAATTTGAAAGTGTTAATATAGATGTTTCCGGCGAGCTTGATATTACATGTAAGTTGCTATAGTAGGGTCAAGATGAAATACAAAATTTGGCTACTAAGAGATAAGGAAACTTAGGTGGACGAATGCGACTTCGGTTAGAATTTAGTGTTATCGTTGTGGAGAAAGAAAGATTTGAGGAAGAGTATAATGGAAGTTGTTTATGCCGCTTCATTGTTTTAGGTGGACGAATGCCGCTTCATTATTTTATTATTTGATTTTTGTTACATGTAAGTTGTTTATGTTGTGATGGTGGTTTTTGTTATAGATGTATATTTGGCTAGTAAAAGATAAGGAAATTTGGGCGGTGGAGCAGTGGTGGTCGATTGTGACGGTGGAGTGGTTGACCGTGGCGGTGGAGCAGGTTGGGGTAGAGCAGGTGGTGGTGGAGCAGTAGAGCGGTGGTGATCGAGCGGTCGAGCGGTGGTGGTGGAGCAGTCAAGCATGGTGGTGTCGCCGGAATCTGGAAATAAAGATGGTGAAGAATATTGGTGGTCATAAAGATATAATATAAAGATAATGGTATTTGGGTAATTTTGCATTAAGTGGTGGGTCAGTCCACTAATTTGTGGGCCAAAAAAAAGTGTTTTTGAGTGTACACGTGTCAAACTATAAAGGAGGTAGAGTGGTAGAGCATGGCTCTTTTAAGAATTAAGATGACTTTTGACTAAAATGTGTAAACACACATGTAATTGTGACTCTTTTGGGAATTTTCTCTTATATAATCTTAATGTGTGCATTATACCTACTTTTTGCTTTAAATAATATAAAAAGTACATAAAATTCAATCTAATGTTAGCGCTATATTTTTACACTATCTTAATGCAATGAATAGTATCCATCAAAATGCACTAAATATAGTGTTATATTATTCATTGCACTAAATGTACAAAACTTTCACTTTTAACCTTACACTTTAATTTAGTTTTTCATTTATATCCTTTAGCGTCTTTTAATATATTAATATTGTTGCCATATATTATATAAAACTATATTTAGTGCAAAGTATAGTCTATACATTAGATGAACATATTTGTTGAGAAAAATGACACCAGACTGAAGCAAAATCACAACTAAAATATGAAATGCAATAAAAGATACACATGGATTTAACGTGAAAAACCCCAATAGGAAAAAACCACGGGCAAAAAAAGATACATTTCACTATGTAAAAATTAGGAGTTACACATTCTCTCTAATTATAAGGATAAATACCAATAGTTGTATCTCTTGTATTATGTGATATTACAAACTCTCTAATAGACACACAAACACTAAGAGAAGATACAAAATACTATTTGTTTTATTGTGTTGGGATTGGATGCAAACTCATGTTCTAAACACCTCCTTTTATAGTGTTGATAGAAGGCATTTGGTCAATGTGAACACACAAAGAATATGCTTCCACCGTCCATATGTTTTGAAATTGACAAGAATATCATGCCACCATCTTTGACCAACTTGACATGCTTATGTCATGTTTCTATAAGACAATATATATCAACAATCTCCCACTTGAAAATTCGATTGAAGCTCGATCAATCGTTACACCGTTATCCTTCCTTGCACTTTCATGTTGCTTACGTTTCTGCTAGACCGCATGAGGATCGGCACCATATAAACTTGTCACGGTTGATTGCTTTCGTTAGATAATCT
>BQNB010099419.1:0-20900 GCA_026074375.1 Tanacetum coccineum
CACTCTAAGTGTCTTAACGTGTGTGCCCCTAATAGGCTCACACATTTCTAGTCGTATATTGCTAATCCAACTAACATATTCTAACAACTTGCTGTTTGGTGTTGTATTTTAAACTGTATTGTCCTGTTTGGCTGCTGTATTGATTTCTCGCTACCGCTTCTTTTGGATAACTTATCTTGTACGGTTTAGTATAGGGCTGAGCATGGCAGATCCGAAACCGGACCGGACCGGAAAACCAGACCGGCCCGACACAACCCAAACCGGACCGAAGGACCGCCAGTCCGGTCTCGGTTCCATGTTTATGGTTTTTTCGGTCTCACGTCGGTTCGGTTCAAAACCGACAAAAATCCACAATAAACCCGGATCGACCGAAATAAAAATTCCCGCTCTTGAAAAACCACCAGGCAACATATATTTTAATAAAAACGTTTCTTATTCCCACCTTCACCTAATCACTTTTACTTTTTAGTATTTGTACTCTAAATCCCAAAAACATCATCACCAAGAACTTTAACTTGCAATCATCATAATCATCAATAACACAAACCCTCCAATCTAGTCTTGTTGCTCATTTATTTTATAGCGAAATACTTGATGTTGACAGGCATCTACGTGAGTGGGAAGTAGTGCCAAAGTTCAAGTTAATGGTGGAAAAGGTGCGTTTAAAGTATGACAAGTATTGGTGGGATTATAAAAAAATCAACCATTATATGTACTTTGCGATGCTTTTGGATCCAACTATGAAATCAGAAATACTTGGGTGTGGGTTTAGGCATTTGATGTAGAATGGTTGTATACCGGAGGAGAATGAATATGAAGATAATATACCATTAGAGTTTTTGACTGATAATGAAAAAAAAGACAAGGTTAAGCAATTGGTTTGTGAGGTTGAGACTAATATGAGAGTTTTGTTTGCATTATATAATGAAAAATATGGAACCAAGTTAACAAAAAACTCAAGCGACGTGCGTAAATCATCATCTACTCAAAGTAGCAACACAACTCGTCGACGTGGTAATACTTTCTTGAATTCGTTAAATGTCAAAATACAAGTAGATCGATTAGAGTTGCCGACGAGTTGAAAAATATTTAAAAGAACCAATACTTGAGTTAGATGATGAGGAGGATTTTGACATACTTTCTTGTTGGAAAATAAATAGTCCAAGATTTTTAATTGTTTTAAAGATGTCAAAAGGTAATAAGTCATAATCCTTCAATGGTATCTTCCATTTTTATAAAATAACTAGCGTGTATGTTTTTTTACTTATGAATTACTTTTGTTATAGATATCTTGTCAATCCAAATATCCACCGTTGCTTCTGAGTCCGCCTTTAGCACAAGTGATCGTATTTTAGACCCATATAGGAATGCATTATCGCATTAAATTGTAGAAGCATTGATATGCACTCAAAGTTGGGTTCGTACATCACAAAAAAATATCTACATGGATGATTTAGAAGACCTTATGAAAGATGAAGAGGTGATCAAAGGTAACATGATTATTTATTCAAAAACTCTAATAAAAGATATATAGGTCAGTAGACATATAGTTTTTTTGTGTTGTTAATTTATTTTGTTGTTGTCATGTTATGTTTTTCTAGAAATAAAAGATTCATTGGACAAACTAAAGGGAGCCAAGGTATTAGAAGCAGCCAAGGTCAAGCACCAACCATAATTCCATAGAAGACATTGTTTAATTCTTACTTTTTTAATCATTCGATTTCTAATTGTTTGATCACATTTGTAAAATGACAATGATTGTAGGCTAATACCTTAGGGTATTAGCCATGTTAATGAAGATTATAATGTTTGGTTTGTTCTAATCCGGCTTGCTTAATTTATCGTTGTTATTTAATTATATTTATTGCCTTATACTTGTTTATGTGCTTGTATATGTGACCTATCATTCAACTGGGTATAGTGAGACTTAACCAGTAATCTAGATACCGGGATAGCTCTTCATGTTGTATTTTATATGCCTGGACCAATAAGCTCACAAATGACACATTGTCTTTACCCTTTGATTATGAGCTTAGTTAGACTGCCACATGACCCGATTATTGTTCAACCAGTATTGTTCTTAATTAATTGGTACTGATTTTGATGGTGGACTACCGGTGTATAAAACAACATCAAGCAATAAGTGGGTAAAGTCCTGATGGGCTAGGGTATTAACAGGATCACCACTGCTTTAATTCCTTATGGTAGATTATAATTAGACTATTAGATGCTTTATGCGGATGCGTTAATCGTGACAGGATTATTCGTATCTAGGTCTTAGGATGAAGAGCCGCCTAAGTCTTAAGAATGATATGCCGCCTCGAGATAAGTAGCTATTGCACTAAACAAACAAATCAATATTTAATCATATTTAACATGGTTAATATAGTTTTCTATTATTTGGCTTGCACAGCTTCTTTATCTTGTGATTATTTGCTTTAGCATTTATTGTGTTTAGAATTAATCTTTGTCACCACCAAACATATGCCACTCTCTCAGGTTAAAAACCCCTTATTTACCTCTAGTAAATATGTATAGCATAGGTTTAACAAGTAATTAGACTTATCTACATAGATTAAAATACTGATAGAATATTAGGTTACTCTCTCTTTTAGTGTTCGACACCCTACTTACCGCGAAGCTACATCTTGACCAGGTACACTGCCCGTTAAAGTGTTGTCTTTAGGTTTGTCGGCTAAATATAAATATAAAACTTGATAATCACTAATTATACACCACACGACGACGCATCAAGAGGTCACCTACTTTGGTGTTTAAATTGTTTCGTGAGGTTTAAGTAAGAACAAGAATCGTTCTTAAGCTCCGTTTGATCAACCAAATTCATAACAATAGGTTAGTAACGTTATATGTTATTGTTAATCTATATACACCTTACGGGATCCCTTTGGGACATTTTTTCGTTGCGTTATACATGTTATAATAGTTATTTAGAATGTACACTCCCAAAGCTCATACGCCTAGTCTAACTCGCTTCCAAACCTTCTACTTCTTATCCATAGATCTTTACTCTAAGAGTTTACTTGCATCATGAACAACCAATAGAAAAGATCAACAACTAAACCGTAAGCTTACGCTTAGTAAGTAACCGGGTTAAAGCATGTATAATACATCTATTACTCATATTTGCAACATGAACAAATACCATTAATCCCATATCTATTACCATTGAGTATGCATTCGTACCTCAGGTATCATCCATAAAACTTTAACCACATGCTAACAAAAGCTATAACATAACATTATTCATATTGAAATTCAAACACACATCTTGGTTAATCCATAACCAAATACTAACACTTTTTTCTCTAACTAATTAAGTCTCTAATCATACCATACTTTCTAAGCAAAGAATTTCCAATCCTAAACACCTTCATTCATAATCATAATATATAATAACATCAATATTAGACATATCATAACTAAAGTTACTTACCTTAAATCCAAGCTAAGTTTATCAGTACATCCAAATCATCATTCCAAGCTTACTTTCCTAAGCTATAATTATCAAACCAACATCACATAAATGAAATACTATTATTATAACACTTCCAATTTAGTTTAAATTGGAGTGTTCAGTTTAGCAGACTCGTTCTCCCTCCGTTCCAAAATAAGTGTCCAGTTTGACTTTTCAAAGTCAAACTGGTTGAACTTTGACCTTAAATATTTATTTTTGTGTTATATAATACTTGATGAAAATTATACTAATGAAAAATACATTTAAAACTCAATCCATTCATATATTTTGCATTAAATATTATATAACATACAAAAATATTTAAGGTCAAAGTTGAACCAGTTTAACTCTATAAAGTCAAACTGGACACTTATTTTGAGATGAAAGGAGTATATCTCAACTCTAACCTAATCTATTTGGTAAATCGTTTTGGAAAGTTTAATTAAAACCCGACACTTTTCTTTTTGTAAAAAATTGAATGTTTTGTTTAAAATAATTCTAACTTTTAATTGATTGTGTTATAAAATTTGTTTATTTTATTTAATAAAGTTTATTCATACTTGAGGCGTTTACTTATGTCGCATCAATCACTGAACTACCAATCACAAAATTTCTATCATCCAAGTTTGCATCAAAGGCGAAGATCCAATAAAATCTACGCACGTCAAAGGCGAGGATCTAATAATAATAATAATAATCTTTATTATTTTTTATTCTTATTTTTATTCTTCTTCTTCTTTTTCTTCTTATTTACTTTTACTTATCAAAACAGTTTACTTTGACCATAAAGGATACAAAACAAATCCACAATCCAAACAATTCTTGTAAACAATTGTCCAATTAGTGAGATTCTTTTCACACCAAGATAATTCCACACCTTTAGTCAAAACTAATATTAAATTATTCAAGTGTTTTTACTGGTCCCTTAGATTTTGCATCAAATATTATATTGGTGTTCGAAAATGGTCTCTATAGACTCCAATTAGCTTTTATATAATGGATTTATTGACCGGAGATGACATCAGTGATTATGGTTGTTCGAGTTTTTGCTTTTCATTTTGCAAATAGTATTCAGCAAATTTTACCAAACCACATGAACCAGTATTTACTCTAGAGATTATCATAATGTAAAAATGGTTTTAGACATACAAAAAACATAGTATTACATTGGAAAAACATATAACCACATGCATATAGAGCAACATTGACCTCTGCATTTAAAGTAAACAAGAGTACTGTTCAAAATAAGTTGTAATAAGCTATAATCTGATATAAACATGTCTTATAATTGAGCTAGTTCTTATTCTTTGGCTTCTAGTGTTTGTGTTTTTGTAGATATATTATCATAGGGACTAAAGATGGACATGTTGATTCTTGGTTATTTCAAGTTGTGTGTTTTAATTTTGATGTGTCAAGTTGGAGTTTCTTGGAAGGTTCTTTTGGAAGATTGGCTAATTCCCAAGGACTAGATATGTTCTTTCAAGGCTCTATATATAGTGTCAAACCCACCTAGGGGTTGATACTTTTTATGCTACCATCTCTCTCTCAAATCGTCTCTCCCTAAAAACCATGATATATTTTTTATAATCATTCAGTTGAGATCATCTTGATCTTCATTGATTTACTCTCTCTCTTTCTGTAATCGTTTGATCATTATCTTATTGATAATAATCTGATCTTGTATTAGTTTTGTTTTGAATAAAGTTTGTAATATGTGCCAACTGATTCTCTCTTGTATTGTTTATTTGATATATTTGAGGTTTTATTGTTATTGTTTTCATACCATCTCACATGGTATCAGAGCCAGGTTGGCCTGAATCGATAAATTATTGATTTATAGGGTTTTGATTAATTTGGGGGTTTTGTTCTGAAAGTGTTCTAATCGCTGATTAGAATAGTATTGGTGTCTTTGATCGAAGGGGTTTCTGGTGGTTGGTGGTATTTTGTTCAGATCTATAAATTAGGGTTTGGATCTAAAAACCCTAATTTTTTTAGGATTCTCTTGTAGGTTGATTATTGGGTTTAAGACTTTCTTTGACTAAGTGAATCAAAGGAAGATTTATAAGTTCTTGATCTTAATTTTTCTTTGACTAAGTGAATCAAAGTCAATTAAAATCTCTTCCGCTGCAATATAGTTCTGTAACACCTCTTTTTAAATTCTTGCATCTCTTTTATATTTCTCTATTAAGAGTTTTTGTTTTGCCCTTGATTTGCCACTATAAATGGTGTGAAAGCCTGGGAACTATTTTTTATATTTATTTCCTATCTTTATATTTCTTTATCTGATTTTTTTATTCTTTATCATGGTTGATGAAGATGATAATATTAACAGTGGCGATAGTAGTAAAAAGCCTATTGGTACTTCATCTGATCTTAATTTATCTTTTGGTGATTCTCTATATCTGCATCCTAATGATACTAGTGGTTCACCTATTGTGACTGTTAAGCTTACTAGCACTGAAAATTATAAAATATGGAGTATTGCTATGACATTTGCTTTAATAAATCATAATAAACTTGGTTTCATTGATGGTACTTGTAAAAAAGATGATTCTAATCCTGCTCTTGCTAATCAATGGGAGATGTGTAATTCAGTTGTGTTTACTTGGATTCTCTAACACCCCCAAACTACGATACGCAGCGGAATACAACATTTGAGGTGCTACTTCACGATACAATCACACAAGTCATAACAAACAACTATAAAAGAGATGTTTGTTAAAGAAATTTCATTTATTTCGCTTGAAAGGAATCAGAGTACAAAGGTTCCAAAACTATCGTAGAAAATTTAGTTCTACAAGTCACATTACGACTTCATTTCTAAAATATTTCTATCATTTATTGAAACAATTTCACCGAGTCATCGTCCTTGATATCCGCATTCCGTCTCATCCAAGCCATCTTCAATACATAAACCTGAGATACATGCTTAAAAACGTCAATAAAACGTTGAGTGAATTTATAGAGTTTACACATAACAGTTAGAACGCATATTTGGTTCAACAAAACATATAACATTGCTTGTAAGACAAGTTATAAAAATAATGATTTTCAACTAGTGTAAGTTGTACGATGAATTTGATATGTTCACTTACAAGAAAGAAGAGTCGTTACACGAGTACTACTTGAGATTCACATTGCTACTCAATGATAAGAACATCTACAAGATACCACTGGAGCAATTATAAGTTAATACCCAAGTTCTGAACCCCTTCCCAGATGAATGTAGCAAAATTCATGCACTGAGTTAATTGTCAGAGACTTGCAACTACCAAAGTTGATCAGCTCATGCTTTAACTTGGAACAACATGAAATGCCATGCAAATAAGATCGTTTGATGCATGAACTACTCCTATCCTCTTGCTTTAGGTTGCATCTCACCAATAACACATTCACCATATTAAACTCATCAACACACTTAACCCAAAAAACTCAACTTTCCAACCACCAGCTTCAACATACCATCTCCATAGTATGGTTTCACCTTATTAGTCCAACAATACTCAACTCATCCAATCATCAACACCTCATTTAGTAAACTGTCCCACCAATGATTTTCATCATCAATTCACCACAACGTTTTATGCTCCAACATCATCCATCCCTCAATTAGAAAATCCTCCCCAAAATTAACCATAATCTGATTTTCCCAACAGACTCTGGTCTAATTGTTCTAGTGTCCAAAAAGGTGATGATCCCATTGATGCCCTCAAATCACATGTTGTCATTTTTTGACTGCAGTTTGTCACCTCCCATTATCCCAACTACCAATAAGTAGCTGAGAAACTTTTCTTGAACCCTCAGCAACAAGCGACGACCATCAATAATGGAATAGTGTGACACTAGCAACTAAATTCAGGAGACAAACTTCTTATGCTACGGTACTCAAGGACTACAACTCCTGGAGCAAGTGGGAAGCAAGTTCTGGAAAACAGAGGAACGCTTATTTTGCTACAACTGCAAATGGGAAGGTCACATGTCCAGACAGTGCACCAAACCAAAGAGAAAAAGGGATGATTCATAGTTTAAGGAGAAAGTGTTGCTAGTACAAGCTCAACACATGGTTAAATTTTGAATAAGGAGAAACTAGCTTTTTTGGCAGATCCAGATATTCCTGAAGGTCAAAGCACATAGATAGTCATTACTTACAATGCTGCTTATCAAGACTGATTGAATGGATGCATATGACTCCTGATTTGACACTCAACTCTGCTAAAAGTTGCTCTCATGGCGAATTTATCTCATTATGGTTCAGATGCTCTTGCTGAGGTACACAATCATGATAATATAAATAATAATGTGGCACATCAAGCTGTGCAGGTGATGCCGTCTTCTAAACAATCGAATGTTGTGAATCATTTAGAGACTGAAATAACCAGTGATAGCAATATCATTCCTTATTCTCAGTATGTGATTGAATCACAACAAGTAACTATTTAGAATTCTAACTCCTCTGTACAACAAGATGATTTGATATTATCTGTGATTGAACAACTTAAAACCCAAGTACCTAATTATACTAAGACCAATCTGGAAAATAAGAGTGTCAATGATACCTTGACTGCTAAGCTTAAAAGATATAAGGAATAAGTTAAAGTTTTGAAAGAAGAACAGAACTGGACTATATGAGTAAGGATAATGTTTTCAGACACATGTGCACATTCTGAAGAGATTTGTTCTTCGTTAATCAAACTCTTTCCAAACGATTAAAAAGTAAAGGAATCTTTATTACAAACGGTTACCTTCTAAAAACTAGTTTAAGAAAGAAGAATCTAGGAACATTGATAGAGAAAATAGCTCTAGAAAACATATAAACATCTATATAATATAGTTTTTTTAAAAGAGATTAATCTGCACAAACTATTCACATGTTGACAAAACCTTAGTTTTTCTATGATAGTACCACTAAACAAGCTCTAGGTTTTCAAAATCCCTTCTATCTACAGAAAGCTTAACAGTCAAAACTAAAGCTATATGTTGGGGATATTATTGTTCAAACTAATCCTATTGTGATTCCTGACTCAGAGAGACTTTTAGCACTTGCTGAAGAGAGTCATTCCAAAATGCTTTTAAAACATAAGGATAATATGATGTTAGAAAAGGAAAAGCAAGTTGATACCACACCGATAGATTATGTTGCTCTTAACAAAGATTTTTCGACACGATTTGTTCCACAAACTGAATTATCTGCTGAACAAGCCTTTTGGTCTAAGAATTATGTGAATTCTTCAGAACCCATACTTTCTATTATACCCACCAATGTTGAGGTTCCAAAAGAACTCCCTAAAGGTCAGTAAGGGTTAGACAACCGAGTTTAGAAAAAACTATAATACCATCTTGCTTAACTTTGATGACGTAGATCAAAGAAAGGACCACACCCACAGCTATCACTGAGGGTTCGTGGGGTTTCGACATACAAAGCTTGTTTTAGGGATGAAATCATTCCATTTGTACATATGCTCTAAGGACTATTTAGCGGCATTCACCAACATTTGGATGATGAATCTTTGAAGCTCCAAAATTGTCTTCTATCAAATGAACAGTTGTGGCACTACACGTATTGAGTCAAAAACATTTGAAGTTAAGATGAATCAAGTTTTGAACTAAAATTAACGACTCTTGGAACAAGTGATGAGCAAAGATATTGTGAACTTACTTGTTAATTCTTTAGTGGAGAATGATTCTGTGAATGTGCATGAATGTCAAAAGTGTCTCAAACTTGAGACTGAGCTTCAAACAAATTTCGTTAAAAGGGAAACTTACGATAAACTGTTCAAAAGTTTTACCATTCTTGAAAAACATTGCATCTCTTTAGAAGTTGACACTCAACTTAAACAGGAAATTTTTCAAAGGGAAAATTCTGTTTCAAATCAAAGTGTTCCAAGTTGGTCCAATGTATAAAATAAATTGAATTGAAAAGCGTGTGTAGTCCAAATTTATATACCAATATAGTATTATTCTCGTAAGAATTCTTTCCAAAATACTTCTCAACCAAGAGAAATATAAGGTAAAAATCTCACAAAAGAAAACACAATTCGTATATTTTTATCCGGGAAGTACTTATCCTCGGGTCGTGTCCCAACGAAATCGTGAATTGAGAATTTGGAATATTCGGATTCGAGCTAAGAATGATAAAGGGATTTTGATTTGTTGTTTACACTACAAAATATAATAACATGAATTGAAAAACAATTAACTAGCACGAAATTTAAATGCACAAATCGTAATAAACGCGAGCTAAAACTGAAATTTAAAAACTAAAGCACAATTTTTAACAAATTTTGTACCTAAAAATCACAAATTTAAAATGAAAATTTTAGGAAAAAGAATTAGAATTTTTTATGTATTTTTGAATTTTTTATGAATTTTCTAAGATTTAATGATTTATCAAAAATAAACTTTTTCTAAAAATTAACACTAAAATTTTTCTTTTATTTTTCAAAAATACTAGATTTAAAATGAAAATTAATGCAAAAAGAATCAAAAAATTTCAATTATTTTTCTATTTTTTATGAATTATCTAAGAAAAAGAAATTAACTAAAATCTATTTAAATTTCTAGAAAATACAAATTTAATGAGAAAAATAAAGAAAAATGGATTTAAATTGCTAAAATGGTGCAGAAATTCAATGGTACAAAAAGCCCCAAATTTTATGACCTAATTATGCCCTAATTTGATCAATTAAAAACTAAACCTAATTTTTATAAAACTAATATGAAAAAATATTAAAACTATTTATAATTCTAAGAAAGACAGGGTATATAGTGAAAGAAATGAAAGTATAGGGTAGGCGGGTAAAATATGGGAAATTTAACACTCTAGTTAAAACAGTGCCACTACACTATGAAGAAGTACAAACAAGACCAGCTTATTCCTATTTTGGCCCTTATTAAAAAATAAGATTCAGCAAAAACTTAAAACTACAAACTTATCAAGGAGCTTATTATTAACAACTTTAATAAAGGCACTTTGAACTTTTAACAACACAATAAGCTAGAAAATAAGCACTATGATTTCTGTCACAGAAAGTACTTATTTGAGAACTTTTTAGATTTTGGCTTATTGTGAGCTCTTTACTTGATGAAAACTGAAACTAAAAGTTGCTTATTAATGCCTAAGATGTATACTAGAGGATTCTAAACTAATATTAACCTGTTGTTAACAATTTTAGAAAGAAAACTAAGATGGAAAAATGCAAAGTCTATTGAAACAGATTTAGAGCTTATTTCAAGTAAGCTAAATGCTTATTTTTGGACTTTAAAATGCTGAGGTTTTAAAAATAAGCTACTCTAACTATCTACACTCAACCTAGGTAAAAGGATTTTTAATTTTTCTAATGGAAATGAAAAACTCAAAATGTGAAGAAATCAAAACTCACTCTTGCTGATATGAATGTTTGCTGATGCAAATGACCTAAGCACTTTATTTGTAAGCTAACTCTCCACTTTAGGACTTTCTTACTAACTCATCACATGTAAATAAATTGACACTAACACCAAATGACCTCTAGATTGCCTTGAATTCTTTTAAACTAAAAACTCTTATACTATCAAAACTGCCCTGAGTGCAAGAACAAACAAGGTTTTATTAAACACTTAACTCATGAGTTTCACTAACTAACCTTTTAAAGGCTGTTTCCAATCTTACTAAAACAACTGAATTAAACTATTTATGGACTAAGATAGACTATAAGTGACCTAATAAAGACTGATCAATCTAATTCCAAACGCTCCTTATTGAAACTTCCAATCCTATAGTAATCTTAAAGTGTATTTAAACTAGAACATACTTGAAACCTAATATCTAAACATTCTAGCTTTTAACTACTCTTATCCCATGTGAACTATAAATCAATGGCCTAATTTAGAATAATAACTCCTTGCTCTTATTAGATTTATTCCACTAAGAACAGAAATGAAAGTAAAGTCTAAATGAATTAAAAGCTAAAACAATAAAAACCCTTTTTAACATGAGCCTATCTAATCACAATGACCTACTAATAGCAATAGCTTTTCCAAAGACTAAGCTAAAATGAATAAAGCTTTTAATATTCAAAATTTGAAGTTTAAGAAATAAACCTAGAATTGTAGAATCTTCACATTCAAACTATCCAAAAGTAGAAGTTTAAATGTTCCTAAATGGCACCTTGCCTCTAAACCTCAATAAGCTAGCTTCTCTAGCTTATTTTGAGCTTATTTCTTCTTGTTACTTCAAAATTGACACAAAAACCTTAAGTAATCATAACTTTTGATTTAAATGATGAAATTGAACTAATGATTGACTAAAAACAGAATGTAAGCTAAATTTGAGCTTATGGAAAGTAATAAGCTCAAAAGAGCTTATTTAGAGCTTATTTGAGAAAATTTGCTTAAAATTGAAAACGAAGAACACAAGCAGCTTAAAAACTGAATGATATTGCTAAATTGATTGAGTACAAGTTTAGAAAAGAAGAGTACAATAGCTTTTAAGCTGATTAAAAGAAACTTGAAAATAAATGCTTAATTGAGAGAAAATACAAAAACTGAAAATTTAAAACTAAACAACAACTGAAAAAATGATGTCCTAGCCTTCTATTTATAGAGGAGAGGTGAAGAGAGGGAAAGAATTCCAGAATCTTCCTTTAAATCTTGATCGTTGATCATTTTAATTTGATTGTGGCCGTTGGATGAGATCAATGATGTGTCCTGGCCAATGAGGGCTTGCCACGTGGTCGATTATGATTGGGGAGGGAGTATGAGTAGGATTGAAGGCTAATAAAGGAGCGGGGGAGGTAATTTTCGAAGTTGGGTTGTTGTAGGTTTTTGGCGGGAAAGTTGGTTAGGGAGGTTAGGGAGTTGCGAGTTAGGCGGGTGTTTGTTTGAAGGTTTGAGAAGTTGTCACTTTGAGCCCTTGTCTTTTGCCGCCCATATGTAGTTATAATGCAAGTTTCAAATTGGCAGAATGAGTCCTTGTGGTCTTTATTTCTTTCTTCTCTTTTATAAAACAACTTTCAACTTTATGCAACTTGGGTCCTTGAATCTTTAAAACTTCAAATGAACCCTTGAAACTTTGAAGACTTGTAAACTTTGGTCCTTTGACTTCATTTTGACCTTTGACTGCCTTTTCTGCTGTATCGGGCTGATTCGGCTTTGATCTTTGGTTGTTTTCTCACTCTTGCTCTTGACTCTTTGTCTTTTTCCCGTTTCTTGTCGGTTTTTGATCGTTTTTGCTTCTTTTTGTCTTTTTAATCCTTTCCTGCACAATTGGACACAAAACATCACATTTTCTATTCTTTTGGCATTTATTGGGGCATTTATTAGGCAAATGCCCGTAATTTAGGTATACAATTTATGCAAATATCAAAATTCCCCAAAACTAAAGGATTGCCGTGTCTCACGCAATGTAATCAATTTGTACACTTTGTAAACAAAGAAAGTTTCCAAAATGCCCTTGTTTAGATCTTTTATAATCAACTTTAAAACATCCCTTTCACTTTTCTTTCTCACATTTTAATCTCTTAGAAACACGTTAATAGGCAATCATTGCAAGTTTTGCAACTTTTAGCTCATGAAATAGGCAACACCCCGATTAATAAGCACAAAGAGAAAATTCGCATCCTTTGACTTTTCACTAGACTAAACAAAGCTAATAAACAAGATCATTGTCAATATAAGTCCAAATGATTAAGCTCTTATACTGTACAACTTGTGAACTTTTCACTCCCAGATTTAAGGGAATAATTTAATGATTAAAATGTGTGCCTCTTTTTAACATCAACCATAGATCAATTATCTTCAATATTGAAATCTATCTAGCTTTACATAATAACTTATGAGCTCAAATTAAAATAACATAGAAAAAACTCGACCTCAAAGCTAAAGAGATTCGCAAAACGAAAACTTATAAATTGATTTATAGAAAATGAAATTTTTAACCATTCTTTTATTTTCCATATACTATAATAATTTTTTTTGCAATAGGAATGTTGTTCTTAGTTCGAACCCCTACTTAGGCCTTTCTCCCAAATAGGATATCGCAACAACAACTGGTGTTCTTAGTTTCGGAACCCCCCACAACATCACCTGCTGCCTAACGTTTGTGGTTATCGCGACAACACCTTTTCCTACAAAGCCTAGAATCCAAAGTTCCTTAGTTGCAATCATCACCTAGGCCGCGCTCCCTAGTGATGAATGCCTACGAACCTTGATTCCACGTACATAGTTTTAATCCTTAGTAAGTCGACCTCCATCCCGAGTCATTTCTCTCACATGGATACGCAACGATATTAAAAACCCTCATATAGCTTTTTGTTAATCTAGTTTTCAATGCTTCATTGGCACGAAAATAATCTTTTGCATTAGAAATGCTTCATTGCATCTTTTTATAATTATCTTTTTGATGAAATGGAAAATTTTCATTTTAGAAAAGCAACTTATAAATTTTGAACCTAAAAACTTACTACATATTAAAATGGGAATTCTTTTTTTCAAATGTAAGACTTTCTAAAGACAATGGTTGACTTAGCTAAATTAAAAAGAACACGTATGGATTAAGTGTTTTAAGAGCTTAAGGATAAAAAGACACAAATCATTTATAAAAGCTTTATGTTTCCAAATAACCTTGCTTAAACAAATATACTTATATTTAACTACATCATTTCTCGTTCTTCACATTTTAAAATCCAAAGCAATAGGATTTGTGAAAGCTTGGCCCTACAAAAGGTAGGTTAAAGAACTAGCTAGGGCATTTTTCACCCGGTCAAGTCAAAATTTAACCTCTATATCTCACCAACGAAACTAATCCCAAAAAGAAGTGCTTTTATCCATACTTAAGCTTCGTATGAGCTTTTCTTGTAGCCAAAATTAAAACTTCTCACTTTTTCACAAAAAAGAAAGGAATTCAAAAAGATTCAAACAAAGGTTGGCGTGAAATGCAAGTCCAATATCGAAGTATCCTTCCCCAAACTAAATGAAACTTTTTGTCCTCAAAGTTGAAGAATAAGGGTCAAAATGAATCTTTAACAAAAATTCTTAAGGTCATTAGCCAAAAGAATAGAAGTTAGTTTCGATAAAACAAGGATACAGATAAGAGTTTTCCCATTTATGAGAGAAGATTGGAGACCATCGATGGAATTGTAGGAATTGCTTTGTCCTTCCACAATATTGAACCATGAAGCATCCAAAATCCGGAAAACCTAGACAAAATCACAAACAACCAACAAGAGACGAAAAAGAACAAGTTTCCTCTCTTCTTACATTGTTAGCTCAAAACATCTCTAAACACGGCTTAGTTCTTGTTAACCGAGTACAAGCTATACTCCGCCCACGAATTAATTTGTCCCTTGTAAGCAAAGAAAATCGAAAATGAAAAAATAAAAAAAGTAAAAAGGATAAGCATTGGGGTGCCTCCCACGAACCTTGTTTATGTATAAGAAGTCCCTTTCGCTTGACTCTTTTCCCCAAACTAGGTTTATGTGGGTAATAGCAATGGTGAAGAAATTCTAAGAGATGACAACCTCCCCAAACTAGAGATGAAAGATATACCAAAGCATTTTTGATTCCGGGTTCAACCAACTTTTTAGAAAAGATTTTCATAATTGAAAATGAGAACCTGAAAAATGCTTTGGTAACATTAAAGTCATTACGGTGGGTGGATAGGGTCAAAAACATCAGAGTCAAAAGAGCTATATATGAGCTAACTCTTTAGAACCTTATCAAATTTTTCAAAGATTTCTCATGAAATGTTATCCCCCGGATCAAAAATCCTTCCTGAAATGTTCATGGGGAATATCATATCCACGAAATTAAAATCCTCGTAAAACACATAATCATTCCCGACATAAGAGATAGTCTCCAAATGGTCAAGTATTTCAATATCGGGATGAAAAACTTGTAACTCTTTCTTTTTCTCAGGTTCAACTTTTGTTTCAAAAACCTCTTTTGTCTACTTTCAAAAGATTCAAACCTTTATTATCATTTGTTTCAAAGAAATTTGCATCTTCAAAGTAAACAATCTAAGAAGGCCAATTTCCTCATCCTCATTAACAGAATCCTCCGCAAACTATTTTCATTATTACTTTTAAAAACTTCATGATTAACCCTCAACATTATCTTTTTCAAACTTCACGTGTTCCCATGTTTTCCTCACACAATCCCAATTGGGCAAAGAAAGAACACAATGGTTTTAACATGCAAACCTTATTAGAAAATTATGCTATATACCTCAATAGAAATGATTTCACATCGTCATCTTCATCAAAGAGGTTTCAAAAACACTTAAAAGTTTCATGTCTAGAGGAAAATCAACTTTGTTTCTCAAAGAGAGGGTTTGAAAAAGTCATGAAGCATTGAAAATCATCACAAAAGGACAAATCACAATCTTTTCCAATTTTGGACGTCTCTTGATTGGTATGAGAAACTCTTTATCTAATTCTTGTTTGAATAGAATTAAGATCCTCATTCCCCATTTTGAAAGAGTCCTCAGAATTATTGTTTGGAAAGATGTGTGAAATTGCACTTATGGAAGCTTTTTTCGGAGAATGAATAACTCTTCCTTGGCTAGTGATTTTACACTTATCTAAATTTGCAAAACAAGTGCCCAATCTCAAGCAAACTCTGGGTCTGAAATTCCCCGTAGTTCTCTCCTTTTGTTTAATAATGTCCCCCAGAAGAGATTCAAAATCATCAACAATAGCAGATGTTGCGGAATCATCATTACTTTCAGGTTCACAAACATCTTTGACCCGGTCATCATAAGCATCCATCATATGGATTGACTCATTATCTTGGCTACCATCCGGTTTAAAAACTATTCTTTCCAAACCATCCCTTATCACTAACTCTTCCCCGTGAACATCAATTAAGACCCGTAAGCGGTTCTTAAGAAAGGTCTACCAAGTATCTCAGGAACAACGAGGGTCTGCAACAAAGTCTAGAATCACAAAATCGACCGGGAAGTAGAATTTTCCGACCTTCACGAACACATTTTCGGCTATCCCAAGGGGTTTAGAAATTGTTTCGGTTATCGGCTAAATTCAGAACAATTCTAGTACTATTGTCAGGTCAGAAGACCAAGTTTTTTCCAAATAGAAAGGGCATAGAGATAGATACTTTTGCACCTAAATCCGCTAGTGCTAAGTATATCAAACTCCCCAAAACCACAAGGAATAGAAATCGGACCCCGGGTCCACCAAGCTTGTTTTTTTCGGGAAGCATTTGAGAATGACCGCGAGCAATTAGCATCATTGGCGTCTTTTTGGCTATGCAATCAACTTGTCTTTTGTGATTGTCATCAAGCTTTTAAACATCTTTGATACATTAGGCCATTAAAATCACAGCATCTCCAAAGTAATGTCCACAAAAATGGAATCATTTTTGAACATTTCCCAAAACATTTGGATTTGCACTTGTCATTTGAATCTTTCTTTCACGTTTCTACCTAAAGGATATGGAAGACGGGTCTCTTTAGAAGATTTCTTTTGATGTATGAAGAATTATCAACTTGAAGCAGAAGAAGGCTCATAGAAAATTGACTAGCTCACAACGGTTTAAACCGTGTCATGAGATTTTGGATAACCGAAGGCTGGATGTTTTGGTGCTCGTTAGCTCCTTATCCTTGGTCACTCGTTTCTCTTTTCAGTCAAATGTTCATTCTCATCATAAAGAGGTGTGGAATTGTGGCACCAGGGGTGTATAAGAAAGTCCCTTCGAGTCCGTAATGGGCTCTAACCTCACCCCTTATTGGGTTTCGAGGTATTACTGGTAAAGTATAGGTACCATAGAATTAGAAGTTGAAGTTTGAAGGCTGACTTGGTTTGGAAGAAACCACACAACATATTTTGCAAATTGTTTTGAAAATCAATTTGGTTGATATCACGAAAATATTATGTTGATTTACAACTCATTCTGAATTCCCTCCTTTAAAGAGTTGATTTGGTTTTGTAAAGTAGCATGACTCACCTCCTATCTCAGCTTTCAGATTGGTAAATATGATTTCATCATAGCCTGCATACTACCCTCGGTGGTTTTCTTGAAATTATCCAATTGATTAGCAAGCACAATTTGAGAATTTTGTGGTGAACTTTGGTAAGGTACCATTTGATGAGGGATATTCCCTTGATTGGATGGTTTACTTTGGTTTGAAGGAAAACCAGTGGGTGAGTATGGTTTTGCTACATTGAAGACTTTAGCCCCGAATTTCCAATTTTGAAACAAAATTACCAACACGAAGATAGCGGTTTGCTGAAATTGTGGAATTATCATGATAAACCGGGCTTCGTAACCTCCTCTAGTCATTGGGCACATAGAAAACTAATGATTATTACCACAAGGGTACACCTTGCCTCACCGCTTATGAAGCGGAACGGAGTAGGCACAAAAGCTTTCATCATGTTTTTCATCTCATTCATTTCATTCCTAAAGGGTAAGGCATCTATCCTCTAATGCGCTAAGCCATTATGGTTGGAACTCAAAGTTAGATGATGAATTAGATGGTGGGAGGAGCTTCGTACTCCTCTCGCATCAACGGCGTTCCGTGAACATCTAAACATTTGGCTTTGTTCTCTATCGATTAGTAGCCCTTCGTTGACTTTTGTAGAGAAAATTTCCACGGCACATAGCAGAATTAAGAGATCTGATCATTATAGCACAAAGAATTATAAGAAGTATCCAATTGGTGCATGAGTGAAAAACCATGGGTGAGGCACACTTCCTTAGAATTCCTTGAAACGCTCCCAAGCTTCGAAAAGATTCTTGAGCAATTTGACGAAAAATTCGTAATTTTCGTTCCGAAGATGGTGGGTCTTTGAAGAGTGGGAGAGAAAAAAATTGACGACCTTAGAAACAAGTCTTCCCATGTGAGTATGAATTTGGGGGTTCTTCATTCTAGCACGTTTTGGCTACCCAATCAATGTGAGAATGGAAAGAGAGAAGAAGTTTTGATGTGGTTGTTAGGATACATCCGGGTACCATTGGTTGTTCGTAATGCTCTTCGAAATGACGATATGAGCATAGGCTCCTCATCATTACCCTCCTCGAAAAAATTCGTTTTGAAACCAAAAATTAATGAGGAGGAGTATAAGTTCAAAGTTTTAAGCAATAATTTATCGTACATACTATATCACTTTTCAAATCCCCCGGTGGGAGCTAGGAGTTCTCGGCCCAATGATGTCGGGTCGGAAAGGCTGTCGTAAACCGGCCAAGGTAATCGATCCAAATTGAGAGGATTTGCCTCTTTGTCGGTGTTGAGATCGATCGACTATACGTCTTCTGAGTAGTTATATTTCCCAGGAGGAACGAGTGCGCATGCACTATTGAAAAATAAAGAAAGTAAATCTGTGATTAATAGATTATTTTTGGGGAAAATTAAAATTTTTTAGTTTTTTTTTTTTTTTTTTATTAAGAATGAAAACAAAAATATTTTTGGTATATCGATATTAACAGAGCTTCACGAGAAGTCCTCTAAGATATACGCACAAATAGACGAAAAGCTTAGCGAGCCGCAAGACTGCATAATGAATAGCTATCACTTTCCTAAACTCCCCTTTTTATGTTTGTATACTTAAAGTCCGTTCGTACCTCGCAAGTACTTCACGATTTGTTTTGTTGTTAATTGGAATGGTTTAAGATGGATATCAAGTATCCAAATGTTTATTGTATATTTTTTTTTTTTTTTTTAATAATTCGATAGGAATCGAATTAATGAACTTTTTTTTAAATTTAAATAGCAAAATAACTTCCAATGGAAGGATCTTCGAAACTCTACTTCGACGAATATTCTTCAACAATCGTTCACGACTTCCCCGGCAACGGCGCCAAAATTTGGTGTAGTCAAATTTATATACGTATATAAATCGTGAATTGAGAATTTAGGAATGATTCGGATTCGAGTTTAGAATAGTAAAGGATTTTTGAACTTTTAGTTATACTACAAATGTAAAAGCACGGATTAAAAAAAATGAAATAGCAGGAAATTTAAATGCACAAAACGTAAAAATGCGAGCTAAAACTGAAATTTAAAATCTAAGGCACAAATTTTAACAAATTTTATATCTAAAAATCACAAATTTAAAATGAAAATTTTAGGAAAAAGAATTAGAATTTTTTAACTATTTTTGAATTTTTTATGAATTTCTAAAGTTTAATGAATTAACTAAAAATTAACTTTTTCTAAAATTTAACACTAAAATTTTTCTTTTATTTTTCAAAAATACTAGATTTAAAAAGAAAATTTTATCAAAAAGAATTTTAATTTTTCAACTATTTTTCTATTTTTTATGAATTTTATAAGAAAAAGTAATCACTAAAATCTATTTTAATTGCTAGAAAATACAAATTTAATTGGAAAAATATAGAAAAATGGTTTTAAAACTCTAATAAGGTGCAGAAATTTTATGGAACAAAAAGCCCCAATTTTTATGATCTAATTGAGCTCTAATTTTTTCAATTAAAACAAAAACCCTAATTTATTAAAACTATTTTCTAAATTTTAAATCTATTTTATTTAACTAGGAAAGACAGGGTAGAAACTGTAAAAAATGAAAGAACAGGGTAGGCGGGCAAACTTCTAAAAAGTTACACAATAGAGAAAACGGGTAACCCTGAAGTTTAAGAAAAGTACGAAACAAACCCTACGCTATTGGCTTATTTCTGGCTTATTAAAAAGTGAGATTCAGAAAAAACTTAAAACTACAAAGTTGTTAAACAGCTTATTCCTAACAACTTTAACAAAAGCACTTTGCACTTTTATCCACAGAATAAGCTAGAAAATAAGCAATTAGAAACTGTTCACAAAAAGTGCTTATTTAAAGAGCTTTTTGAATTTTGGCTTATTTTGAGCTTGTTACTTGATGAAAATTAAAAGCAAAAGAAGCTATTTAAAGACTAGGATGTGTACTAGAATTATCTAAACAAAAATTAACTGAGATTCAACAATTTTATCAAGAAAATTGAACTGAAAAAATGAAAGTTCTTGCTTAATACTATTTTGAGTTTCTTTCTAATAAGCTAAAGACCTTATTTGTGAACCTTAACAGCTGAAATTTTAAATCTAAACTATATTATGATCATTAATCAATCCTAGATAAAAGGTTTTCCAATATATCAACTAAGATTGAGAATTCAAATTGCAACAAGCTTAAATCCAATTATGCTATTAGGCTACTTATGACAGAAAAAATGAGCTAGTTAAAATGCTTATTATTGAAAACTAAATGATGAAATGATCTAAGCTAATTGAATTCTAAAAATATACTAAATTCTAAATTCTAAATTCTACTTATGTATGCTCAAAGTTCAGCTAGAAAAAATGAAAAGGCAACAACAGTTTTAACTGTTGTTGCTGATGAAGTGTGCAAGGAACAAGAATACAAGTTTAATCTCTACTTCATTATGACTTAACTACTCATTGCATATATAAAATCCTGAATTAACTAAACTTTTGCTCTAT
>BQNB010099420.1:0-10576 GCA_026074375.1 Tanacetum coccineum
ATTTTTTAATTTTTCTTTGTTTTTATATATTTTATATTTTTGTATTTTGATTTTATAAAAGTTTTCTGAAAATGAAAAATCTTTTTGGTTTTTATGGTATGAGTGGTAGAATTGTCTTTGAAAATCTTTTTGTGATTACTGAAAACATTGATTCATTGTAAAGACAACTTTTTATTAGTAAAAATAAGATTTCTCTTATTTTGACAAATAAATGCACTGACATGCACACTTATTGTAAACAATCCAGGGTTATGTACAAAGTATTCATAACCCATGATGCATGGATATGAAGTAATCCATGCCCGGAAAAAATTAATTACCCGTTGTCAGGAACAACTGTCTTTTTGACGACATGCTTTCCTCAGATTGAAAAGCGGGTTGCAGTCTGAAATAACTGTAAGCCATGAAGACATGTTTTGAAAAATTTAAACTTCTGCTCGAACTGTATTTAAATACCCGTGTCATTATTGAATGACATTTCTAGGTCCGTAAATATTATCGATTTTTAGAAGACATGTTTTGAAAAATATTTTTGGTATTTTCTAATTTTTGATTTTTATGGTTTTTGTAGGTTTTATATTTTTGTATTTTGTTTTTGTTTTTTAATATTTACAAATGTACATAGGATACATGAAGTAAATCCGTTACTCATCCTTATCATCCTGAAGACGTTTGAGTGTCTCTGGCGTCATACTTTTCATGCCAAGCCATGGGAGAATGAATTCGAATCGTGCTCTGGGCAGTGCCTTAGTGAATATGTCCGCCAGTTGATACTCTGTCCTCATGAAATACAACTCAACCAATCCCTTTTCTACTTGTTCTCTGATGAAATGATGTCGGATGTCGATATGTTTAGACCTGGAGTGCTGGACGTTGTTGCAGTAGAGAGCTATGGCACTCTTGTTGTCACAATACAGAGGGACATGATTGTATGCAAAGTCATAATTCGATAGTTGAGACTTCATCCATAGAATTTGGGCACAGCATCCAGACATGGCGATGTATTCAGCCTCTGTAGAAGAGATGGACGTGCTAGTTTGCTTCTTTGACGACCAGCTAACTAACTTATCACTAAGGAACTGAGCACTGCCAGATGTGCTTCTTCGAGTGTCTTGACAACCTGCATGATCTGCATCTGCGTATGCGGTTAGTGCCATGGCAGTGTCTTTCGGATACTAGAGACCCATGTTGATGGTTCCTTAAATATACCGAAAGACCCGTTTAACTGCTTCTAGGTGCTTTTTAGTGGGCTTAGATTGATATCTAGCGCACATGCACACAGCAAACACGAGGTCAGGTCTACTGGCTGTGAGATACATCAGGCATCCAACCATACCCCGATATCGAGTTTGGTCAACAGGGATACCTGAGAGGTCCTTATCTATTTTTGTCCGCTCCACCATAAGAGTGTCAACAGGGTCACTATTATGAAGATCAAATTTCTTTAGAATCTCTTTAGCATATTTAGATTGATTAATGAAGATGCCTCTGGAATTCTGAGAAATCTGTAAACCTAAAAAAAAGGATATTTGACCCATCATCGACATTTAAAATTTAGAACTCATTTCATTAGAAAAACGGTCACAATATGATATCATCAACTTATATTTGAACATGAAGAGTGTGTTTGCCTGTGGTCCGAATGAATAATGTGGGATCGACTACACCATTGGAGAATCCTTGCGCCAGAAGAAATTTCGACAAAGTGTTATACCATGCCTGGGGTGCCTGCTTCAACCCGTAAAGAGCTTTCTTCAGACGGTAGACATGATGTGGACGATCTGGGTCAACGAAGCCTTCAGGTTGGCTAACATAGACTTCTTCTTTAAGCTCGCCATTTAGAAATACAGTTTTCACGTCCATTTGATAAACTGTCATGATTTTGCTGGCAGCATTGGCAATAATTATTCTGATAGCTTCAAGTCTGGCGACCGGGGCGAAGGATTCTTCAAAATTAAGACCTTCTTCTTGACGATATCCTTTTGCTACAAGATGTGCCTTGTTTTTCAACACATCACCATACTCGTCAAGTTTCACCTTATAGATCCACTTGAGAGCAATAATTTTGGCACAGTCCGGAGGAGGCACTAGTTCCTATACGTCCAACCGATCAAATTCATGGATTTCATCCTGCATTGCTTGAAAACAACAATCTTCAGTGGCAGCAGATTGGAAGTTTTTTGGTTTAATTTTTGACAGCACGAAATTATAGAAGCACCACAAGGCATCTGTAGCAAGCTGTTTCCCGGTGGATACTGGTCGAGAAGGATTTCTAATAATGTTATCAATAGGGTGAGAGTCGGTCCACTTACGGAGATGTTCACGAGGTTGAGTAAAGTGGTTTGGTTCAGCTATCGAAATTTCCCCTGATGATGATGCTTTAGAGCTCGGATCTGGAGCAAAAATGTTAACAAAGGGTGCGAGATCAGCTGGAGCAAACAGATTTATTTCAACAGAATGTTCAGCTGCAACACCATGATGCACATTAGAAGATTGATGATCCGAAGATGATGGTGAATGACTTCCCGATGGTGCCTCTTGATCAATGGGGATGGATACTGATAGACCGGTAGGGTTGACTAGAGCTTGAGCTGCAGGAGCAGGGGGTACCAGACGATCAACCGTGGAAGTCTCAAAATATTCATCAAACATAGGCTGGAACAAAATCTCCAGTTCCTTATTGGTAGGAGGTACATAAGGTGCTGCAGGAGGAGGATTGGGTACGAGCCCTGAACTGATAGGTCCAGGCGTCAAAAGGATAGGTGCGGGTCCTGGACTAAAGTGTACAGGAGCCGTTTGCCCAGTCAGCTCATCGAATGTAACGTGAATAGTTTCCATGATTTGTCGGGTGCGTTTGTTGTAGATTCGGTAACCCTTCCTGTTTGGTGCGTAACCGACAAAGAACCCAATGTCTGCTTTAGCTTTCAATTTACCAAGATCTTCACTATCGTTTGTTGGGTAGCAAAGAGCCCCAAAAACATGAAGAAACGAAAGATCCAGTTTCTTGTCATGCACAAGTTCATATGGGGTTTTATCGTGAAGAGTATGTATGAGGGATCGGTTTTGGGTGTAACAGGCAGTAGCAACAGCTTCTGCCCAAAGAAATAATAGAGCTTGAGAAGTCAACATAGTCCTGCGCTTCAACAAGAGTGCGGTTCTGTCGATTCAACACGCCAATTTTTTCTAGGAGTTCTCAGAACGGTCTTCTCGTGGGTAATGTCAACGCTTTCATAGTAATCAGTCAATTCTTTATTATCGAATTCGGTGCCATTTTTAGTCCGCATGAAACCAGACAGTTTTGTTGAAGACTTGAGTTGTTTTAATCAAGACTTGATTACGAAAGGCGGAGTCTCGTCCTTTGATCTCAAAAACTTCACCCATGTAAACCTGGAGTAGTCGGTCAACGATAACTAGAATGTATTTCTTCCCGTTAATACTCTGCACTCATAGTGGTCCGCATAAATCCATGTGAAGGGTGTGTAAAACTTCCATAATGGTGTTAATCGTCTTGGGTTTCGTGGGTTACTTTTCTGCTTTTCCATAGTTGGCATGCAGAACACATATGATCCTTTTCAAACTGACATTCGAGGTAAGCTCCTAATAAGATCTTTATGAGCAAGATAATTGAGGGTGCCAAAGTTTAAGTGAATATCAGGCTGATTGCCATAACCATGATTTGTTCTTGGAGGCTTTAGACAGTAAGCAAATGGGAGAGGACCTCATCATATCTTCAACAGAAATGGTGTATAAGTTTGTGCCACGACTTCCTTTAATAAGGTCGACACCATATATGTCCGGAGAAACATGAGTGCTTTCTAGGCAACTTTATGATCATGATCATAAATTGACCTGACAGAGAAAAGGTTATGTCAAGTTCTTCTACATAGTATACCCTAGAAATTACCACTTTCATTCAATGACATAATACCAACCAATAACCTTAATTGCACCAATTTGGTCGTTTCCGAAGCAACAGTCTCGATAAACTTTTTCACGTAATTCTGAGCCGTGAGCGAATCTCGAGTCATATGTTTTGAGCTAGCCTGAGTCCAAATACCAAAGATACGATCTGTACGACTTGCTTTGAACTAAGGCAAAACGGAGAGTTGATACATTGGATCCCCATGGCAATTGGGGTCCGTTGGTTAGTGCAAGCAAGATTACTTGCTACAGGGGCAATAGTTTCATGTGGATACAGCTGGAATACTAGTCAATCTTAAGAGCTGTGGACCTAACTCAAGGGCAATGTCTTTCCTAATGAGAGAAGTTACAGTGGGCTTCATTGTTTTTAGGCAAGACTTAGGTGTGTATTCCTAGTTAAAGGCACTGATCTCCTAGTGGTAATAGTCTGCTAGTGGGTCGCCACTGATGACGATAGTGGTAAAACTCAATTCCCTGTGGCCTTCTAAACTTGCTTAACCACGCACAACATTTAGTCGCAGGGGATTGCTTTCACAAACACTCAGAACGCACAACACTATTGATCATGTTATACAGAGATTAATCATTTGTTACATGTTTGCAGAAGTATTAGAATTCGAATTATTACAGTACGATTTTAGCTAATACTTAGAATCAACACGGATTCTTTTGTTTCTCATTCGACTTATTCATCCTAGAATGGGCTTCTACTTGCTTCAAGGCACTTTTAGCTGGCAAGGTCTTATCTTTCTTTGTATTGCTGCTAGGCTTTGACCTGCTAGCTGCAGAGGCACCTTTTACTCCTGTAGAGGGAATTACAGGTGCATTAGTCGCGATTTATTTTTGGTGTCAACTTGTTCGGTGTGTTATGAGTTGACGGTTTCACATGGTTTGTCAAAAGTAACTCGCTTTTTCCTTAAGTAAAGTGGTAGAGGGCATTTGTTATCGCGAGGGCTAAAGTCTTTTGGGACAGTGCCGTATTACATATTTACAGTCCTAAGGTTTGTTTAGTGTAACGGCAAGCAGATGCAAGAGAGGTATCCAATGGTCTTTCCACCTTAACGTCCTCTACTATTTCGCGAAGGGTTTCTACACTTTCCTTAAGGTGTTTGATATAGTCTAGATGCACTTCGTCCGGATTATTTTTGAGTTTGAGAGGAATTGGTTCAATCTATAGGATATCTACTAGGAGCCAGCACTTTAGGTTACCTCTATCAGGTATAGTGACACATTTGGAATTATCTTTAAGTTGAGCCTTAAGGTTTTCAATTTCAGATAACAAAGAGTTGTTCTGGTCAATGGTTTTGGCACACATTATTTTAATTGATTCATACAATTCCTTATAATGCTGCTTAACTTTTACATTTTCTGCCCTAAAGTGTTCATTGAGATCGTGAAGGGCATTGAGCTTTGCAGTTAAATCTTTGTTCTCGAGAAAAATAAGCATTAGGTCAAAAATAGGATCTGCATCACTATTTTTTATCGTTAAGCGAGAAATTTTCTCCTTTAATTCACGAATCGTATTGCCCCGACTTTGAATATGTTCATTTAGTTGCCCGATCACAAACAGTGAATCAAATGAAGGAGCATCCAAAGATGTCACTGGTTTTTTGTTTCCAAAACGTTCTTTGAGATTTTGATATTTTAATTGTAAGTTGAAGTGTTCAACTTCAAGTTTGGAAAAATGTTTTATCATTGAGTCGTGATCATCATTTTGAATCTTGTTTCTCAGATTAAAATTTTTAGATTCAAGGTCGGCAATACGTTGTTGAGCGGTAGTGAAGGCATCATGCATGTCAGAAAATCTAGATACATTTAGCACAGAATCAGTTGCAGTATAAAACACATCTTTAGACAAGCATTCAGCAATTAAATTCTCATTTGCGATGAGAAGGTTTTTCCGTTCAATCTCACTACTCTTTAAATCAATTTCATTCTGGTCCACCTCGGCTTCCAAATTTTCAAAAACTGCTTTCATTGCCCTAACTTCAGTTACCAAAGATTTTTGAACTCCGTCAAAATGTTCTTTGAGTGAATTGAAAAATGGAATGACCTTATTTAGGTTAAAAAAATTGAATAGTTTCCATGATTTTTCGGGTGCGTTTGTTGTAGATTCGGTAACCCTTCCTGTTTGGTGCGTAACCGACAAAGAACCCAATGTCTGCTTTAGCTTTCAATTTACCAAGATCTTCACTATCGTTTGTTGGGTAGCAGAGAGCCCCAAAAACACGAAGAAACAAAAGATCCGGTTTCTTTTCATGCACAAGTTCATATGGGGTTTTATCATGAAGAGTATGTATGAGGGATCGGTTTTGGGTGTAACAGGCAGTAGCAACAACTTCTGCCCAAAGAAATAATAGAGCCTTAGAGAAGATTAGCATAGTCCTAGCAGCTTCAACAAGAGTGCGGTTCCGTCGTTCAACAACGCCATTTTGCTAAGGAGTTCTCGGAACGGTCTTCTCGTGGGTAATGCCAACGCTTTCATAGTAATCAGTTAATTCTTTATTAACGAATTTGGTGCCATTATCAGTCCGCACGAACCGGACAGTTTTGTTGAGACCGACTTGAAGTTGTTTTAACAGATTGATTACGAAAGCGGGAGTCTCATCCTTTGATCTCAAAAACTTCACCCATGTAAACCTGGAGTAGTCGTCAACGATAACTAGAATGTATTTCTTCCCGTTAATATTCTACACTCTCAGTGGTCCGCATAAATCCATATGAAGGGTGAGTAAAACTTCCATAATGGTGTTAATCGTCTTGGGTTTGTGGGTAGCTTTTCTGCTCTTTCCAAGTTGGCATGCAGAACACAAATGATCCTTTTTAAACTTCAACCGAGGTAAGCCTCTAACAAGATCTTTACGAGCAAGATCATTGAGGGTGCCAAAGTTTAAGTGATTCAGGCGGCGATGCCATAACCAGGATTTGTTCTTGGAGGCTTTAGACAGTAAGCAAATGGGAGAGGACCTCATCATATCTTCAACAAAAATGGTGTATAAGTTCGTGATACGATTAATAAGGTCGACACCATCTAAGTCTCGGACGAAACATGAGTGCTTTCTAAAGGCAACTTCAAGATCTGAATCACAAAATTGACCGACAGAGAAAATGTTGTGTCCAAGTCCTTCTACATAGTATACCCTGGAAATTACACTGTCACCAATGACATAATCCCCATAACCCATAATTGCACCAAAATGGTCGTTTCCGAATCGAACAGTCCCGATAAACTTTTTCACGAAATTCCTGAGCCGTGAGCGATCTCCAGTCATATGTTTTGAGCAGCCTGAGTCCAAATACCAGAGAACGATCTGTACGACCTCAGATAAGATTGATGCATTAGATGGACCAGCTTGCAGATTTGCTGGCCCGGCTGAGGACAAATTGGCCATGAATATAGACTGAGCAGTCGGTTCATCATCAACATCTGAATCGAAAGCGTCACATTCATCTGCCTGGAAAATGTTGTCCTCATTCAGAGCTAAGTCTTGGACTGGTTGATTATCCACATCTGCATCAAAAGTGTTAGCCTGTTCACCAGCCATAACGAGTAGTTCTTCTTCATCCAACACTGCACCATTCTCTTGAGCTTGCATTAGCAGCATTTTGTCCTTGAAGTAATCAAAATTCTGTGGACGCTTCGGCTGAGTGCAGTTCCGTGCAATATGTCCAAGCCTATTACAGTTATAACACTTGATCGGTTTTCCTTGACCTACATTGGCATTCCCAGCTCTATGTTGTGCTCCCCCATTGCCTGCTGCACCATTCCCCCGAGCAAAATACCCCTGATTCTGATTCTGATTATGTCGCCCTTGAACATTTTGAACCACGATCCTTCCATCCTGAACTGTTGCTTGATTACGGGTGTTAGACGAGGTTCAAAGTTGATTGTTTGTCTGAGGAAGTGTTGCTCTGAAGGATTGGGCAAGGAGTGCCATTTGTTTGGTGAGGTTGTCAAGTATTTCATCAGTTTGGGTGTGTCCAGAATCAATTTGTGATGTTTCAGGAAATTGTGGATGCTGAAGTGATTGAATGTGTGGTGATTGGAGTGCTGCTGATGAAGAAGAATATTGATGAGACTGGACATGTGACGATTGGGCATAGGGTTGAACAGTTGATACAAATGCAAGTTGATCATTAGTGGTTGGAGTGATTCTTTCAATAATCAGTCGATCTTGTGCAGCATGCTTCTCATGTTGTTTTAAGTATGCGTACAGCTGTTCATGATTTGTCTCTTTCAGACCTTTGTTGAGTTTAACGGCTGTCACAAACCTATCCCATTCAGGTGACATGTTGTTCACAAACTTGGAGTTTAGCTGAATGTTAGGCATTGTCATTCTGATATTCCTCATGTCATTGACCAGCTTGTGAAATCGAACATAGTACTCATTGATGTTTTCACCTGGAAGCATCTTGAACCGCTCAAATTCATCGTACAACTGAGATTCTCTGTCTTCTTTGGTGAGCTCAGAACCTGCGAGAAGCATTTTGACGTTGTCCCAAATTGCTTTTGCTTCAATGTTGTGATTGATGAGCTTGTAGATGTCTTTGGGTAATCCTTGAAGTACAATATTGGTTGCACGGACATCTGCATCGTATCGCTTCTTCTTCGTGTCACTTAGATCCTCATAGGTACGAGGCCTTTCTGGTCTAAGTAGAACACTTCCCTCAGGGGTAGTTCCAAGTGTATTCCTTGTGGTTCCAAGCTTAAATGGTCCTTGATCAATGGACTGGAGAATTAGCAATCCATTTTCCTTTCCTCTACAGTACAATCGGATTCGTTGTGACCATGATTCGTAATCAGTCCTATCGAGCATAGGAGGGCGGGTATCAGAACCGGCCGCTTGAATATCATCTGAGTTACTAGACATGATTGTTTGATTGATTGTATTATGATAGATTTGGATCGGTACAATGATTAGTGATTGTATGTTAAAAGTGATGATTGTTTGTTGATATAGGTGATATGTTGTTTGTTTGTGATTTGGTTTGGTTTGGTTTGATTAAGTATACGAGATGCACTACACAAATCTCAGTCAGGAAATCTAGACAAGTCTCAATGTTAAGGATTAGACAAAACTCAGTGAGGTATCCTAGACAAAACGCAGTCAAGAAGCAAAGACAAAACGCAATGTAGAATTTTTTTTGCCAGGGATTCTTTCCACCAAAACGCAATAAAGGTCTTCAACTTGGGACAAAATGCAGGACACAAACCACAATGAGAAGGAGACAAAACGCAGTGACGTATCTTGGGCAAAACACAATCAACCCTTGAGACAAAACGCAATCAAGAAATTAATTGGGCAGAGTTTCTCCTAGTCAAAACGCAATGAGGGTCTTCAACTTGAGACAAAACGCAATATACAAAACGCAACCTTTAATGTAAACCAAAAAGCATTACACAAACCGCAACTGACAAAACGCAACTGCTGTACTACATTAGAAGACAAACCACAATGTATTATTCTCTGACAAAACGCAATTAAGAAACATCTTCCAGGGAAACAAAATGCAATTTCCAGAAAAGCTTCAAATCACCAAAAATCACCCTTTTGAATGTTTAAGCTTGGTTTTTCTTGCACAACTTGGTACTAGAAGGCTAAAACTACACTAAAAACACAAACTTTAACACCACAAATGTGAGAATCAAAGAAAGCCAATGTAAGAACCATAAACCTTCAAAAACTCAATTTTTGATTAATTCTTCCAAGAGAAACGCACAGACAATCTAAGTAATCATCCCATGTGCTCTAATACCAATTGTAATATATTGGAAATCATAACATAATTAAGGATTGGTGTGTAGGCCGATTTCTAAAGAGAGAAAATGGGAAGTTCTAGTAAGAGAAAATCACTTAGAGTGTGTTTGTTATACAACGAACATCCAACCCCTCTCCATGGCTGAGAGGGGGTTTAAATACATGAGTTATTAGTGCCCTAAGTGGGCTATGAAGTGGACTAACATGTGGGTAGAGATCCGCCCCAACGCCATAAGTCATACGGTAACTAAACGATAAATATTATGACTACGAGCTAACCTATGCTAGACATAACACGGGGTGACCGAGTCTTTTTCATGATCCTAACACAACACGACGTCGTTGCGCCGCTTTTCCTATATATACAAAACCGATTTTAGGGTTTTAAGTGTAACTTTTGGGAGACGAACCCTAACTTTTATATTCGAGTTTGACAGCTTTTTAGGCCGTCTTTAGGGCCTCAAAATCCTATTGTAACAATCTTTAATTCATGTTTTAATCAAGTAAAGTTCATTTATCCCTTTAATCTTTCAATATGTCTATGTAGTGTTTGATTGATTTGTGTTCTTTACCTTCTTATAACATGCTAGGCTATATCCATTAGTATTTACTTATGATTGATGAAACTTTGATTGTAGATCCTTTTAATGTTGCTTGTTGTGATGGATGTGCGCATTAGGCTTTAGAAAACTAGCCATAAGATATTAAATGGCATAGATGTTTATATTTCTAGTAGCGAAACTAGGTTGAATTTTGCCCTAATCTTATGATCCTTATGTTTCCCCCATTTTGTTATCCTTTCTTGATATCTGGATTATGTATTTTTAATTATGTCTTATGAATGATTTTTGAATTATTTGATTATCTTTGATATGTGAAATTTGGTGTTATATGAA
>BQNB010099420.1:11567-24928 GCA_026074375.1 Tanacetum coccineum
TAAACAGTTTGAATACAAGTTCAATAGTGGGTTACGTTGTTATACACCCATAAGTGTAATAATTTCAATGAGTATAATTATTATAGAAAACAATATTATTGCCCTAAGCTCATGACACAGAGACCTTGAGATAATCAATAATTACAAGAAGTTTCCCCAACGGGTACCTTTGCCAAACACTCGGATAGTGTTTCAAATGAAGTGCGTTTGGTTACCAGAAAGTATAGGCACACCAACGGGGAAGCTCAGTCCCAAATAGATCTATTCACTCTGAAAAGTAATTAATGGCTCATGATAGTAGGGTCTTAATGGCAAAAGTAAGGAGTAGGCAATAATATATCAGGATAGCATACAGTTGGAAAAATACTCATATTCATGGTTTATAGCATGTATCCCCCTCGCGGGTTTATGAAAACATTAGAAGATTTAAAATGCGAGGCTATGAACTCACCTTAACAGGGGAAATCTGATTGATGGCAAAAGTATATCAAGTGAAAGTAACAGCTACGTCACACAACCTGGGGTAATATGTTCAAGATCCGTAGTGTGAATTGGAGTTATTGTTTTTCAAAATTTAAAGTTTAACGTATTACTTTGATTTATTAATTTATGGAAATATTGTATCACTGTTCGGGCTATCATAATCCAGAGGCCATGTAGTATCGTTTGAGGAGCCAAGGCACTTTAAATCGTAAACCCAGCAAACTCGTCAAAACAAATACCCAAATGGAACCCCTCACATGAAATTCCCTAGTATCGTGATACGATAAGATTTTAAGTTTCTTTAAAAGTTAGTCGATGATAAATTACGTTAATTATATAACGTAATTGTTTTATAATGCGTCGATCGTTGATTAATAACGATAATTGTGTCGGGTTTTAATAAAATCGAGTTTTATAATATTAATATATATTTTTATAATTTATATAAAAATATTATATTTTATATTTTTAAGTTTGCAAAAATGACAATATATACCCTTGGTTTATAAACTTTTACAAATTTAGTCCTTTATATATAAAGTATATATAATTTAAACCTTTAACTTTAGAACTTGGCAAAATAGGTCCTTATAGTTATAACTTTGGAATAATGACATTTTCAGCCCCTCTAGTTATAAATTTTAGAAATTTACGATATATACCCCTATGCATGAAAATGTTTACAAATCAAGTCCAAAAAGCCATGCAAGCTTATTTTAGGGTTCCAAATGATATTTGCATATTATAGCTTATTAGAATAAGCTAAAATAAGATGTTCTAACATAACAAAAGTTTAGAAAAAGGATTTGTTAGCTAGAAAATCAAAACAAGTCATTTTTAGGGTTTTAATAAAAAACGCATGGGTTTGAGGATTCAAGGCTTCAATCAAGAGTTTATATATGATCTTATGAGTATTATGAACATTCTAAAACAGATTATGAGCTTATTGAACAAGATTTAAGCTTACTTGAGCTAGAAATGGGTTGTTTGTGTTCGTACGCCTAGAAACGACTTCAAGGGGTTATTTCTCTTGATTCTTGGCTACTATTATGAGCTTAGGGACTTCAGTTGATTATCCTTGGTCTAAGTTAGAACTCTATTTGAGTGGTGATGAGTTTTTGAGGTGTGATTTGAATGGGGTGTATGTTTCGGCTTATATAGGGTTGAAAAGCCTTAGTGCCCAAGTTTTCTTGATGGCTAAGGGTTAAGGGGTGTAGAGTGATGACCAATTAAGCCTATAGATGATTCATGGAAGCTAGGAGAGTAGCTATGCAAGGTGGTGAGGGTGTACGAGGGTACGGTTACATAGGGGTGACAAGAAGGTAACTAGAAGCCTTGGTGGCCAAGGGAGGTGATGGAGGTGCTTGTAAGGTGCTTGGGTGGCTGCTTGGTGACATGGTGGTGATGTCATAGAGGTGCTAGGGTGCTTGGTTGGGTTGAAAATGGGTCAAAATGAAATAAAAAGGGGTGCCAGGTTTAATGGGTCACGGGTTAGGGTTTTATGGTTTTTAGATCAAGTTAGGTTTAAGGTTTAGGGTAGTTTAGGGTTTAGGATTAAGGTTTAATGTTAGGATTAGGGTTTAGGATTAGGTTTAAGGTTTAGGATTAAGGTTTAGGGTTTAGTTTTAGGTTTAAAGTGAAATTAGGGTTTTAGGGTTTCGTTTAGGGTTTAGGGTTTTAGATTAGGGTTTTAGGATGACTTAGGGTTTAGGTTTAGGGTTTAGGAGTCATGCATTAAGTGCTTGTACCTTGTGCTAAAGTGGTGGTAAAGTTTAAACATGATTTAGGAGCTTAAATGACCTAATTAGGTTTTTAGGCATGATTAGCTTGTACATTGTGCTTTAGAAAGTTGTAACTTGATTTAGGAGGGAAAAGATATTCAAATGTTGTGCATTGTACACTTGTACACATGCTTTGAAGGTTGCACATTCATTTTATATGTATACATTACATATAATTATGGTTTTGATATAAACGTTAACGTTTAATGCTTGTTTTGAAATAACGTTTTGAAAAGTAGTTAATGGATAATGTACTTGTACAAATTGATATTAGATATGACATGAACATATTAGGATGTTTACTATGATTTAAACATAGATAGATATGCATTGGATAGAGGTTGCGTGAGCTCGTTTACTTTAGAGAAGATGCACGTTTCGTTCGTAAATGAGATAAAGCAAATCTTTTCCCTATAAAAAAAAGGTGCGGTATAGATATAAGAGGATGGAATATTCAGTGCATCTAATTGTAATATGATGGATAATTACATTGATGAAATAGGGTTGTTGTACTTCGGTATATGATAGATCGAATTTTCGTTGCATACGTCATATAAAGTAAAACGATGTAAGATTGTATAAAGTGGTAGATATCGCCACTTGTCTTGTAAAGTATGTAAAGTATGGGATAATTGGGAAGTTGACCATTACAGGAACGCCAACTTTGGTTGTTTTTTTTTATCTATGATCAAGACGTTTGTAAATAGTTATGTCTTTATCATGGTAACAGTCGGGAAAAAGTGTCTAGCAACTTATATCTTGGACCTAGTCTATTTGTTTTGTAATTTTTTTTTAACAACAATTTTATTTCCCTTTCCTAATCATTAACCATAGGTTTTACGGAAATGAGGGGATTCGTGATTCGGAGCATGTTGTCTTTTGTCGTTTGCACGGATCATGTATGCATGTCTAGCTGCCTTGTTTGGTTTATGACTATTGGTGATGTTAGAGATCCCTACCTTATATAAGTCTTCATCCTAACACTTGGTTAAATCGATGAGGATGTGATCGAACACAATGTTATTCCGTCGTTCACGGACATGTATGTATGCTTCACGCTGCCTTGTTGGTGTAGGTTACTTTTGGTGCAAAGATTCTTGTAGAATGAATCACCTAAGCTTATAATATAAAAACCCATTTTACCTTTTATAAATTGTTTTACTCCTTTTAATCTTAAGAATAATATGCCGCCTCGAGATAAGTAATCATTGCACTAAATAAACAAACTAACGTTCTGATTGGATAATAATGGTTAATACAGTTTTCTTATATTTTATCTAGACCGGTCTTTTATCTTCTGTTAATTAGCTTGCGTGTGTTTTAGTATCTTAAGTTGATTTTAGTCACCACCAAACCCGTGCCAGTCTTTTAGGCTGAAAACCTCCTTATCCATTAGATTTAGGATTAATATAGGTTTAGCATAGAATAGAATTAACTTAGTATAGATAACTAAAATATTAATAAATTGAAAGATTGTTTCTCGCTCTTAGTGACCGACACCATACTTACCACGAAACTCCCGTCTGACCGGGTACACTTCCCATGAAAGTGTTATTTTAGGTAAAGTCAGCAAAATATAAATTTAAAACTTGAAAGCATAAATTATACCTACACGACAACATCATCATCATGCCTACACTCGATAGATAACCACGAAGGATTGAAGACCCAATACACCGTATCCTAAAGATTTAATACGCTGTATCGAAGGTCAAACACTAGAAGATTCTAAAAGATATCAATCGTGGTCCTTACTCCAAGAAATCCCTAATAAGCCATATCTTACATCGCCCGATACGGCGTATTGACCCTTTTTCAGACTCTATAAATACAAAACCCTAAACTCAGTTATAGACATGCTTTTAACTACTAAGTCCGATTTTCAAAAGATCAATGAAGTCATGAAGGACCTGTAAAGTGGTCAAATCGATAGGAAAACTCTTATAATCTCTACACTCCACTATACGCGTTCGGTTAGCATTATGTTTAATCGTTCATCTATGATTTCGTGTATTGTTACAATGACTATCGGCTAATACCTTTAGGTATTAGCCATGTTTATGATAATATAATATTTTGATTTGTCTTTATATCAATTGTTCCTTATTCGTTGCATGTTGATTATGTTTATCACTTCATACCTGTTTATGTGCTTAATTATCTAGTCCTACATATTTATGCGCTGCAACTTCGGTGTTGTTTGGGCGTAGGCTAAGAGTCTGAGATAGAAACATATAACACTTATTCATATAGCTAGAATAATAGGATCACTAATAGAAAGCCATGTTTCGATCTATGGTTAAGTGGATAGGTAGACTAAGACGGTGGCTTAGGATTACACATAACGTCCCGCTTCCATAGGTAGTTAAGTGGGTGTGGACTACTAGCATATGAATTTCCATTAAGCAGTAAGTTGGTAAAGCCTCCATGAGCTAGGATTCAATATAACCACCAAATATAGTTTCCTTGATAGATTATAATCAACGATGTGAGCTTTATTTGGGTTTAGGTTAATTGTGATAGGATTAACTAGCGACAAACCTCGAGTCTAGGGAGAAGATCCACCTAACTTTGGAATGATATACCACCAACGAATTAACACGATCATTGCACGAATAGACAATCAAGACATATTATTTGATTAACTCGCTAATATGTTTTCCTCACATTTGACCGCTTCCCTATCTTTTGTTAATCACTTGTGTGCGTTATTTGTCATCACCTTAGGATAATTAGAACTAAACTCGTGCCAGTCTCTCAGGCTGAAAGCCCCCCTTTTGCGTTAGTTTAGGTTTAATTAGATTTAATTAGAATAATTAAGTTAGATTAGTACTAAACCTAGATAAATAAAATACCAGTATAATTATGAGTTAACTTCCACTCTTAGTGATCGACACCTTACTTACCAACGAAGCTACATTTGACCGAGTACACTGCCCATTAGAGTGTTATTTTTAGGTATAGTCGGCATAAAATAAATAATAAAACTTGATACATAGAATACCTACGCACATCAGCTGTGCAAGAGCCCACTTACAGTTAAGAACGTAGCTTTCTTCAACCAGCTGCAAATATTAGAGTTCAGGTTGAAAGTCGATCAAAATCTTTTAAAAAAAATAAAATTCCTATAACATTTTGTTCAGATATATAAATTTATATTATCCACGCAGCGAAAGCTAAGATTACTTATAAATGAACAATGAATGAGCCAAAAAGTATTTGTGGTCAACCCAACTCAGCCTAGCGTGTTTTGACGCGTACTCAACTTAACCGGTTTCATTAACCAAAAGCTTATAACATAAAATCAATCTACAAAACCAAACTAAAACCAAAACCATGTTTACTAAACTCACATTCTAAAACAACCAAATATCAAAACTAAACCACACCCGTTTACCTTTCCTACAATTAATCGACTTTGACACATTGTGGAAGCAACATTTGTTCCATGAAGTACTTAGAATCCTAGATTCTTGGCTTTGGAGAATCTAGTGCATAGTGGCCTTTAGCATTGCAATTGTAGCACTGAATATATGTAGCATTTTTTGATGAAAAAGTTCGTAGAGTTCTATGTACATTCCCAGTCTCTTTCTAAACATTACTACTCTCGGCAGACTCCTCTTGAGTATTGTATGACCTTCTTGAAATTCTACCACCATTACCAACATTTTTGCTTTGAATATTCACTCTATCAGCTTGCACAACTGCTTAATTCCTTGTGTTTGAAGATGTGCGAAGTCGGTTGTTTGTTGGAGTGGAATAGCGTTGTGTGATTGCACAAGCAAGTAGCATCATTGCTGAAGTGAGACTGTCTTCTTGATCATCATTGAATGTGTCCCCTTGGTGATCATCATCATAATCTACCATAGAAGAAGGGTGTCTGACATAATAAGGTGGTAGAGATCGAGAAGAAGAGTAACTTGTGTTTGCAACTAAGGCAAGAGGATCATGTGTCTTAGCAGCCTTTTTTGCTCTAGAAGCAATGACAAGTTTTTCATACTACTGAAGATGATCAAATAACATATCATATGCTTCGTCTTTCAGATTCTTAGCCAAACGAACATTGGTGACATACTTATACCATTCAGGCTGTAAGCAATTCAGAAACTTAGTATTGATTGTGACATTTGGAAGTTTAACGTGTTTCTTTGCAGATCATTGATGAGTTGTGAGAAGCGATTATACACAGACGTAAGAGATTCTTCAGCTGTAGCAGTGAATTGATCAAACTCATTATTAAATCGTGATTCCCTATCAATATCACTCAACTCAGTACCCTGCATTAATCGTTTAACCATATCCCACATATCTCTTGCATTTTGACACACATCCACAGAATTGTAAATGTCATTTGGTATGGAGATAAGAATCAAATTCATTACTTCGATGTCAGCCTCATATTGCTTTCAATCATCACCTATAAGATCATCTTCTTTTTAAGGTCTTGGAGGCTCATCTAGGTTAGGTTGTATCATTTTCATCTGATATGGCCTTCATCAATTGAATGCTTAAGAAACTTTCATGTCTCCCTCCTTCGTTTAAGGTATCGTCTGAATCTGCTTGCCTATGGTACGTAACTACCTCTTTCAAGCATAGGAGGACGAGTCTCAGACCCAGCATCTACAAGCGACTGTTGGTGTGCACTCGTACTCGACATTGTTTTGTGAATCAATAAATGGATATTTATAGACAAAAAAGAGTTATATTTGTGAAATAAAAGCGGTTAACGACTACAACGATTTACGTATCTTCTACCACAATCGAGTTATGCCTTGTTTTGATCAAGTTGTTCAGCCGAAATTACTCTAAATCTGTTGGAAGTCAACTTCTACCGAAAACAAATTCGAGAATTAATTCTTACCGAAAATGGTTCTTTACTAAATTTTCAAATCCAACCCGAGAATTAAATCCAGTCGAAATTCAATCTCCACGTAAGTCAAAATCCAATCGAAAATGAGTAAAACAGTCGAAATTCCCAATTCCACATAATACAATACCGAAAATGCACTTTAACCGATATACAAAATTCTCACGAATAAAGAATCCAACCGAAAATACTTTGTCAACCGAAATTCCAAACCGAAAATTCTCCTCCAATCAAATTTAAGAAACTACCGAAAATGACAAATTCAATAAAATCAGTTATTCTTCCAAAAATGACAAATTACACCGAAAATTACACAATTGCTTCCGATATCGATCAGTACTAATCTCGGACGTATTTTTCTCGGATAAAACAGTTATCGGTCAAAACAAGATCTCGGTCAACATAGTAAACAATTCTCGGTTACACTTCTCGGATAACCAATACACTTTCCTAAAATAACACTTAACTTCGATTAAAACTATAAAATCATAACCGATTTTAACATCTTTATAAAAAATCGTGTATGTCTTCAAAAATTATCAACCAAAAATGAATCAAGGATACGATAAAACCATAGTTGATCAATTTCGATTAAATTGATGCGTGTTTAGAATAACCGAAATGAACACAACGCAAATTCGATGAAACTAAAAATGTGAGTGTTACCAATTTGTTAATCGAAAATGATACACAATTCAATATAACTGAGAATGTGATCAAGAACAATTAACTAGAACATTTTAAGCACTTTACCGAACATGTAAGAATAATGTGATCAAGAACAACTGACTTAGAACGTTTTAAGTACTTTACTGAAAATGTGATAATCACTAATACACAAATTCGATACAATCAAATTTATGTAAAACACCTATATCATCAAATTCGATATAACCGAGAATGATAAATTCTACCACATCCACTTGAGATACAACCAAAAATGGATTACTCACACTTATCATAATAACGATATAACCTAAATTGGATAATACATAACTATTACACCTCGATAACAAGACAATACAATATAAATGACTACCGAAAATGACTAGTAACTCTATATCGATCACGTCTTCATCACGTCTTTTACCGAAAATTACTAATCACTAATACGGGTAACGTCACATAGCAAATTCAATGAGCCATGGTGAAAATGAACCGAAAATCACAAATAGATCACTCTTAAATCTCTAATGGAGTCTGATACCACTTCTTAGGTCTGTAAATATTGAATCACACTGTGGTTTAGGATTATAGAGATAGTAAGAGAGGAAGGCAAGACTTTTCACAATTTTCAATTTTATAACAAAAGAGAAGAAATGAGGGAGGGAGAGAAATTACAATGTCAAGCCATAACCCCTTCATTTAATGAAGGGGTATTTATAGAGTGGTAAGCACTCTTTCCTTTATTGACTATTCTACCCTTCATATCTATGTTAAGTGAGATATTTTAATTAATCTCACTTAACTTTATTACATTTACAATTTTAAACATAAAAACTAGACTAAACAACATATAAAATAAATAGACCACTATCATATTAATAAATGACACTTTTAAACCTAACAGTTTATTATTTAGTGATAGCTACATTTTGTTTAGTTTAAGGTGACATGTCTATAATAGACTAAAAAAATAAAATCCATTAGCGGATAAAGTCCAAGGAAATTGTTGGACCTCAATACAACTTGTACATTAATAATTTCTCTTTCAACTTGTATAAAAGGATACATGTATAGTTTTATGTTACACTTATCTGACTTATGTATTTTTAATCTAAAGAACCTTCTACCTAGAAATATTAAAACAATCGAGTATATAATATAATAGGATGGCATAGGGTTGAGCAACGGGTAAAACCCAGATGTTGTCCTAATTTTAGAGTTGTATCATCAAGGAAGGTTAAGTTTAGAGAGAGAAACTAGAGAGAGAAAGTTTATTAAATTTTGAATTTTCTATTAATGAGAAATGAGGAGGTTACAAGAATGAGGAAGCTTTTTAATTATGACCTAATTCTATCTATTTATACTATTCTCATTAAACTAATTTTACTTAGCTAATTGGGCTAACTAATCTAACTTTAGGCCCAATTAGCTTTATTACAAACTATTAATTACTAAATACTACTAAATATTAGAAAAACCAATTTTAAGAATAATAAACACTTTTGTAATCCTAATAATCTCCCCCTAAGGGTTAAATATACATGACACATTATGCGCTGTATAATTGGTCTTCCATTCATAAAAATTTCCCACCTTCTTATATGTCTTTGATGCTTTAGACGTTTCTTGATCTCTTTCTCAAATAGTCCTATGATGTCTTTGTTTAATTCACCAAGAGAGGGGATCTTCAATTTATAATGTGTCATGCAAATAATCATAGAAACTTTCTTCATCACTTTCTCTAACGTTGCATCACAAAACTTTGGTATCTCTTCTATCCCCGTAAAATTCTTCTCCTTTTTGTTGTTCTCGTACATAATTCCCATAAAAGGTTTAGTTATGATGGAATACGGTTCAAGGATATGGATACCGGGAAGAGTAAGAGTTGGTACAGTGAGGTTGATCTTGATATGATAACTTTAAATTCTCAGTTGGTAATCATGAACTCTTTCCCATATAACACAACTTCTAATGAAGACGACTAAGGAGTTCAACAATCCATTATCACGTTATTTGACTTTACCATTTAAGCACAAGTGGTTATGTATTCTATGTTCATCTTTGTTTCTTTTTTTTCTTTTTAGTTTTTTTTTTTTCTTCTTCCTTTCTTCTTTTCAAGATTATTGTATGAGGAGAGACAGGCTTACAACCAAGTAAAGTACTTGAAATCAGCCTCAGAAAAGATATATGCTTTGTTGTCATCCCTTTTCACAATAATCTCTTCCATGAAATCTAATCCATGCTTTCGTTAAGTCGTAATCCTGACCACTTTAAAAATTTTGTGACATGAGTAGACTTCTTTAGGATTTGACCTTTCTTTTTTGTGCTTGTTGATGTACACTATCTTGTGCCATGTGTGTTTCCAGTGTTGTAGGATTGTCATGCTTCTTTGTTGAATGTCTTGATCTCCTTTTTGTACCATTTGTTAATTGTTCTTCTAAGATTTTCTTAGGAAAAGGAGTTGCATGAATCTTATGCAATCACAACACATACTTATTTGTCTTAGTATTCTCGTGCTTTAGATAAAACAAGTCCGTATTGTATAAATACCTTAGGGGCTCATTTGGATCTCTTTGAGGACCATCGAATACTGTAGCCTCTTTCTTGGGAATCATTAGATCTTCTTCCTTGCTTTCCTAGACAATCCGATTCTCCATATAGTTAGTTTCTTGCTCAATATGGTAGGCATAGTCTTCTGCATCCTTGAATTGATTAATCATCATGTCTTTCAAAGTAGCCTCCATTCTTTCATGAAAGCAAATTGTCTACTACTTTCTTTTCACATACTCTTCATTGATGTGAAGTGTTGTAAACACCAAAGTTTTATAATCCTCCTAGGTAGAGTACCTAATCGTTGTAGTGTAGTATAGGCAAGACACGGGGGATTGATCGTTCTCTAAGGGACTCACCGAGGTAGGTTCGAAATGTATGTTTTCTAATATTTAAAGGTTGATGGAAGAGTATTTTTGTATTTTTATGTTTTATGAAAGCATGTAAAATCAATATGTTGAGAGAGGTGGTTTTTTTTAAAAATCTAAGCTAAGCTATAAAACTAAATTAAGTATGCATAGATAAGTAAAAGTGATGGGAACTCATATAGGTAAATAAACATGCTCACTTAATCATGCACTACTCCCTAGTTGATTCCTCTAACCCGTTGCCCGTCACCCGCGTCAGTGTAATGTGTAACTATTCCCTTATTGAATTACGAATTAGTCAGCAACGATCTATGTGGATCACCTAAGCAGAACTGCTTCACTAAAAAATGCTCTTCTCACCTAATAGTTAATCACGCGCAATAATTTACTTAATTAGCTTTCTTTTCCCATCAGTGAGGGTGTTTTTAGTTCTACCATGTTTTACTAGACGGTTATCGCTAATGTAATTTCTTATAGCAGTTTTCTAATGCTTACGTGGCATACATAACAAGAAGCAACAGATTAAAGTTCACAACTAGATTTCATGCAATCATAAGCAAACACATATAAATTTTGCCTAACATGTTAACAAGAAGAAAAGAAAAACAATTAATCATCAAACACATAGACATATTTTAAATAAGTAATTTAAAATGAAAGGATTTCTATCTTCAATAAACATGTGAGTATGTAAGTACAACGGGCATAAAAAGCCCTAAAAATCGTCTATAATGGCTGCACTATAGCTCTCCCAAGTTCCACATACAAATTATGAAAATAAAGGGTTTGTATATATAGAACTTAGGTTATGATGGCGTCACTAGGGTTTTGTGACGCCATCACCCTGTCGACTTCAACTTAGGGTTTCTTTAACCAACATATCTTGACGATGTCAGGACTCATTATGACGTCATCACCTTGTAAGTATGACGCCGTCATGAGTTTCTTGTGACGCCGTCTCCACACACTAAAGCGTCACAAAACACCTTTAAAAATAAGCTTTCTAGGTACAATTGGTGACCATGTCAGGATGATGGTCGCGAGGATGAAAAGTCTTCTCCTTGTTTATTTCGGAATCGAATCCAAGTCACGTGTATTCCATCCAATTGCTTTCCAAATGCTAATTACACAAAACGAAAGGATTTAATGCAATAATAGAGCATATTTACATGATTTTGGGGGTTAAATGACCTCGAAAAAGTATATAAAATAACACCTCATCAAATATCCCTACAGTTGAGATTTGCTTGTGTTCAAGCAAATGAGCTTTTATACCTAATAAATAGCAAAGTCTAAGGCATTTAACTTACTAAGTAAATATGATTTATGGCACAATCGGACCAACCTTGTAATAAATGAACAAAAATTATATACTAGCACATCACATAAGTGTTTGGATTATCTCTTTCTCTCGAGTGTATAATGAATTATAACAATATAGGAAACGAGAAAATTAACACTCACTACGTTGCATAACATATAGATTATTATAAGCTTGATAAAGGATCAAACCTCTACCACTGTGGCCTAAGCACATAGGAAATACTATCAAAGAGGTATTTACAAGGGTTGTAACATTAAATGTAGGTGTGGAAACTAAAAGGGGGGTTGAATAGTTTACAGGTTAATTAATGTTTTTAAAAGTTTGCTTCAAAAATTAATTAGATTAGATTTGTTTGTTTTAATCAACCAACAATATGAAACAACAATATATCTATCTACTAACAATCACAATATAAACAATGAAAGATATACAAAACACAATAAAAGAGATAAGGGAAAGAACGATCAAACCACAACACCAAGATTTATAGTGGTTCAAAAACGAAGCTCTTCTTCGCCTTACTCCACTCCCTGAGTATCCGACTTGAGATTTCACTATGTCAACAAGCTCCCTTTAGGCGGAGAAACCCATTTACACGTCGCTTATGTTGTTTTCCGACACTAAGCTAAATGTCGAGTCCTAATCTTAGCTAGAACCAATCTACCACTTCACCAATGTATTTTAAGGACTAAAATACTAACCGACACATGATCAACACAATCGGATTTATACATTATCCGATTTTACACACAAACACAAGATCAAGAAAATAGAGGTTTGGATCTTAGATGAAGATATAAGAAATCACTAATCTATAACACTTTGTTTCTTGGCGAATATGAGTGTTCTTCTCTTGTACTTGATAGAGGAAGGAAGAAGGTAGAATATGAGATTGGATTACTTGAAACAAGATCAAACTATGTTAGTGATTAAGAGATTAGAGAGAGAAAGAAGGTTTTAGAGAGAGAAAGATATCAGAAAAATTCGGCAAAGAGGTCTGAAAAACTACAAGGAATAGTGCAGTATTTATAGCCAAGACTAGGTAACCTCTCCCGTGGGGGGTCCTGGCGGTCCTAGATATATTTGGGGGCCGTCCTACCTATCAGGGGGCCGCCCCTAGGCAGACGCTCCCATTTTTTGTCTTTTAGTAGGGAAGGTTGAAACTGGTATAGAACCTTTTGTTTTGGGGGGAAAACCAGATTCAAATTTTTATAATTAAATAAAACATTTCTTTTAAAAATTAAAATATTTTGTATATTTTTATTTTTGTGAAAATACTTTTGTAGAAATGTAATGGTTAAGAAAAAATATTTTCTTGATCA